>JAHMML010000009.1:3595416-3698151 GCA_020341155.1 Eciton burchellii
GGAGCGGGGGTCCTCCGCGGCGAATCGGCGCGAGCGATTCGATTTGAATAATGTCGCGCGCCGTAGATTGCCGTTCATCGGCGAGACGTGCGCGGTCGGCAGGGAAAGAGGAAGAAAGAAACAAAGAGAGTGCCCCGTCACCTTATCGATAGCCAGCACGCCTCCGGGCGCGCGTACGGGCGCGCCCTCGCCTTCTCCTTTGACCTGATCTTTCTGTTTCTGCGCGAGGGCGCGAACACAGTGAATCAAGCACGTCCTCCCATTGCGGGGAGCAAGAGGGGGAGAGGAGAAGCGTCGAGTTATAGAGGAGGATTCAGGTGCATCGACCGGGCGGATCGATCGATCGCGCGCGGATTTCTCGCGTATGGAAAAAGGGGAAAGAAAAGGAAAGGAGAGAGAGAGGAAAGGACGAGCCTGGAAAATCGGTGGCATCGGATTAGACAGACGTGCGAATTAGGGATGAATACGGCCCGCATTTATGCACCGCACGCTGCCGCAATTCGGTTGTTTTTTTCGCGAGAGAGGGACGTCACGGCGACCGAATAAAACTCGAACCGAAATCCGATGGAAATAATTGGCACGGCGCGGCGCGACGGCCGTGTATTTTTTTGGGAGTTGCACGTAAAATTTACGTCGAACGTAAACCGGCTCGGAAGATCGAAAAATTGACGCATTTTAGGGACGAAAGAGAGACGGGCCGAGCGAGCGCACGAAAAGCCGCTAACGCTTCAATTTCCTTCTATGGACCGCTGACCGACCGTAAAACGGCGGGCGACCGTTTGCATGGTTGTAATGTGCCGATAAAGGCACATTCGCGGAAGGTTCCGCGAAAGTCGCGAAATCCGCAGCGTTCACTTTACGGCGTGCCGCGATCTGCATCGCCGGGCGGTTTTTCGGAGCCGAGCGCGAGCGCGCTGCATTCCGCTGTATTTGTATTCAACGCAATTTTTATGAAAAATTTCTATAATCGTCAAGAGTACGCGCGATCGAGCGCATTGCGATGGGAAAAGCGAGCTTCCGCTCAGCTTGAAACGGAAGAAGCTAGGAGATTAAATCGCGCTTTAATGTTCTTATCTCGGCCGCCGGTTTAACTAAATGACGCATTCGATTAAATGTCGTTTGTCTGTCCGTAGCCCGCGTTACCATCAATCAAGAGGCTTACACCAATTACGCTAATAAGCGCGTCGAAATGTAGCGCTTGCGAGCGGTCAAGAGTATTAGCGTCCGCGTTTACTTCGCATCCCTTCCCTCGTAATTCCCGAATCAGATTTCGCGTCTGTAGAATTCATTATCGAATCACGACCGCATTCTTTATCGCGCATCGCCCTCCCTTCGTTCCTTGCGGATACGCTCGATGTAACAAGCGTATGTAAGGCGTAAATTGCGCAGCTGCGTACTCAGTGATGAGTCGTGACGAGTACATTATTAGAAAAATGATTGATACGATGTTGTCTCGCATTAATGCGGAGATAAGCAAGTCATTAAAGTAGTATAGAAGAAAGGGATTATCGGTGGCGGCATGTATCAAAAGCTTGTAATCAGAGAAGCCGACGCGCACGTGCGTATTGGACGTGTTGCGTCCAGAACAAAGGACAACCGCGAAAGAAGCCATTGACACTCGTGAGATGACATGATTCGTCCAGATCGAATGATAATATGTAGCGATTGCCGACAACTCTGAGATGTAGCACCACTCTGGGTATAAAAAGGTAGAGGATGCGAGRGAGCAAAAAAGTAACCGATAGAAGCGATAGCGATAGCAGTGTGAGAGTAGACGATGGCAGAATAAGAGTGTGACAAAGAGTGTGACAGATAGTGCGAGAGTGAGTGAGAGCTGTGAACAGCGAAGCCTGTAGAGTCAGCTAGCTTATCGAGAGATGTTACATCTTTGCGAAGAAGGATAAAGAGTTTCTTTACTTATCGTTCTATCAATCTGAGGCGWCGAAAACCCATCATACTTAACAATTCCATCAGGATAGAAATATCCTACATTAATACTCCGAAGAAAACGCAGATGCGTGGCCGGCGAAGCGCGAATGAAGCGAGGATACTTTGAGAAACGGCGCTGTCATTTTTTTTCCAAAAAATTATATTTTCCCTCAATCTCTCTCACTTCCTTCCTTTTTAATATTCCCATTAGTCATGTTGCATAATCCCGTTATATTTGCATAACACGAGATATACAATATACAAATGCGCGAAGCATCATGAGAGAACTGACTCGGAGACTCCCGCAAACTTTGCGCATTCCCTTCGAACGAGAATACATGGATATTTTTCTTTTTATTTTTATTTTCTCTCTAAAAAAAAAAAAAAACGAAACTCGCACGCAAACTCACCCCCTCTCGGAACATCCGTTGGCCCAGGCCGCTGTCTCAATCCTGAAATACGAAAGAAAAGATCGCTTTGAGTATACAGAGCGGGCCAGTGGCGAAATAAAGAGAAAGATCGTCCATCGCGACTGATAAAAGGCAGACGCGTAACAAACGCACATGTAACGGAATATAACGTGATTCGGAACATGCTCGAATATCCAATATTGTCGGATATCCGAGGATATAACTACGGTCGTTTATTAAAACGGGGATTGGTTTGGGTACGGGTACGGTTTACATTAAAAAAAAGGAGATATTAATTGCAAAGCAGTTTAGTGAAACACTTCGAAAATCAATTTATTTACGGCAAAACAAAACGTTCCGGTTAGCCAGCGCTGGCACGGATGCCCGCCGCGGTTTCACTTCGTAAATGTTCATGCTATCAATTGCGCGCTTAGATAGAAAAAGAAAAAAAAAGGAAAAACGAAATTCGTTTTTCATGATTTACGCATTACGCGGGATGCATGTAATACACGTAAATCGATTCTACTTTCGTTTCCAATTATTTAGGATATATAAATTGCTCCCTCTTCCTCCCCCCTCCCCCCTCTCTCTCTCTCTCTCTCTCTTTCTCTCTCTCTCTCTCGCTGCGAGATTAATTGCGGGCCATCAACTTGAAAGAGAGGGAAAGAAAAAAAGAGAAACAAACGCGGAAAAAAAAGAACGACGTTATTTTCACGATGTCATTTTGTTTCGCGTTATTTTATTGTTTCATTGATATATTTATTGGAAGATACCGCCAAATACCATCCATGCCGAATTGAAATACATACATCTCTTCTTTTCTCTTTTCCTTTTTTATGTAATTCACATAAACGTGAAGGTACATCCCTCTGCGATATA
Organism: Eciton burchellii; assembly: GCA_020341155.1. NCBI lineage: Eukaryota > Metazoa > Arthropoda > Insecta > Hymenoptera > Formicidae > Eciton > Eciton burchellii. The sequence goes on from JAHMML010000009.1 coordinate 3,598,635, forward strand.
TTTAACGGGGGCGGGCAAAGAGGAAATTAGAACTGAAGGGAAATTAAAGAGGGAAGGAATTCAAGATAATTCTCAGGCTGTTCGACGCTAGTGGAACCGATTCCACTGCACACGCATACGCGATGTTCCGTAAGACCGGCAGGTATCCTCCGCTGAAACGCGGAGGATAACCGAATCCGTTTGAAGTATCGCAAGATTGCTCCCTTGACCGGCGCGTTCCGATTTCGATGCTTTCTCGCTGTTGTTGTACCGGCCGGAACTACTAAATCATTTGATCCGAGCCGAGCCGGCGCGGAGAGATGCAATCTAAACTTTCGAATTCTAGCGAACAGAGAGTTGCAGCCCTTGAGGGTCCCTCCCCCCCCCTCCTCTCGGCCCTCCGAGTGCACAACGTTTTCGTAGGGGCACTCCCGCGACTCCATTCGGAGCGGAGCCGTGCGTACTCGACCGGATTAATTTCACTTAGAAATATTCGAAAATTACCGTAAAAGCCAAGATTAATTGCTGCGTTAATCGATGCGGATAAATTTGCAAAACCAACGAGTCCTCGAAGTTTCCAAATTAATAACTTTGAGAGCCTCCCCCGACGGGGGAGCGTAATGAGGTAAGAAGCCATACGTTCTCGCCGTAACATTCCGCCATAATTTCAACAACATTTTTGCATAACGTTAATCCCGGTATGTTCAGGAAAGCTCAAATTTCATTAGCTTCTACGAGCAATGACGTTCGTCGCGCGAGAAAAGTCAGCGAGGCAAGCGGCGATGAAAGTGGATGCCATCGATACCATTCTAGGGATTCGCGTGTGTTCGTTTCTAGGGAAAAGGAGCATCAGGGGAAGCATAGGGAAGGCACAAAATAATACGAAACAATTCCACAAACGCAAATCATCAGCTGATTGAAAACGCAACCAACTCCGGTCGAAACGAATAAACGAACAGGACAAAATCCGCCAACGTGGACTTTGTAGGCTCAAATATCAATTTCATCATCGATCGATGATTCATGATCGGCGATGAAATCATCGGAACGAAATCGTCGGCTCGATTAATCTCAATTTAAGTCGGATGCAGCCTGAACTGCGCGCATTCTCTTCCACGTGACGCAATTACACGCGCAACAACTTCCTTGCATTCGGCGAGTTGCTCGACGCCTCCGGAGCTTCCGCCCCCGCGCGCGACCGATGACCTCCTTCCCGTGATTCCCGCCGGGGGTGATCGTCAGAATCGAACCGTGTAAATTAGCCCCACCGGGAGACACGGCCGATCGAATGCTTTATCCGCTTCCGAGGCCGACCTCGTCGAACGAATCCGATGTCGGGGATGAAGGCGCAACCCCTCGGAATCCCGGCGCGCGAGAAACCAAGGGAGACTCTCGCGTCGCCGCGCGACGTCGGACCGAGAGGAGGGCGGAGAGCAGGGAGAAAAGTGAAACGAATGTATTTCAATCTCAGCCCGTTGCCGGGCCGTAGAGTTTCGGCAAACTTTCGCTTACTCGGTGTTCGTCCTGACTGAGTTTTTCGAGGCAGCTCCGCTGCGGCGCGGACGATAGTTCCCGGCGAGAGCACGCGTTCCTGCAGCCGATCTGTGAGCTTCTTGCTCCTAGTAGCCCGGATAGAAAAAGAACGATATTCGGAACGAAGCGACTTCGGAAACGAGTCGGTATTGTCGAGGAAGACAGCGGGCAACTTTAGAAACGCGGGAATCTTCGGGATCGAGAGAACGCGCATCAGTGTCTTGGAGATTACCACCGGTCGTCGCGCTCTGCCTTCTGTATCTCACTTGCCCTCGAGTAGCGCGCTGCTCCGGCTCCGGAAAACAAAAGCTCCATTTTCCAGCCGATTTCCTTCACCCTCGCGGCTCTCAGGAATTTGTGGTCCGATTCTTCTTCCACGCTTATGCGAGCTTGCCGTTTCTTCTCCTCGTCGTCTCTCATTTGATTGCCAATCATCGTGTCATTGCCGTCACCCTCTGATGCGCGCGCTCGTCGGGTATTTAAAAGAAAGAAAAGAAAATCTTCGTCGCGCTTGATTTAACCGCGACATTTAGCGCGTCAGCAGCGCACTCGCGAAACGTAAATAAAGCAAGGAAATATATACCGCGATAGTCGCAGAGCTGCGCGTAAACAAAAGTCGTGAGTCGTGCAACAACAAGCGTTTCAGCAAAGGCCGAAGGAACGACACCTTTCATAAAAGCAAGGGCCGCCGTCTGTGTTACGTACGCGAGCGCGGCATGCAATTGCTTTTTACGCCATTCACTGTCGCTCCACATAGCGAAACGATCAGCGTCCGTGAGAGACATCGCCCGCTCCGATCGCATCCGATGTGCATCCTCTGCGCCGTATTGCGCACCTGCTGGCGCGATCGATTCTAAAACAATCGAGAGTGCGAAGTCGAAGTCCCTTCCGTGAACCCGTGAGGCGGAAACGAACGAGAACATAGGGCGGTGATGATTAATCGATCGCCGCTCCCAGCGATTTATTCCTGAGCTGGAACCGATCTCGAACTCGCCCACGCGAACGAGAGAATCGATCATCGCGCCAATAACAACGAGAAGGAACGCGGAGGACGATCGCCGGGATTCGCGGAAAAACGGTGAGAGAAACGTCCTCGCTGACGTCGTCATCATCGTCGTCGTCGTCGTCGTCGTCGTCGTCGCCGTTGTCGTCGTAAGAGCGACGTCGTCGACGACGACGACGACGACGACGACGACGGCCGAATGGCGGCCATCCATAGGCGAGCTCGTTGCTCGCCAGGGTGCTCGTACGTCCCGACGACAATATGTATCACACGTATGTATGAGTGAGCTTGTAAGGCCCCCTCCTCACCCCGCTTCCCCCGGCGAGGGAAGCGAGAAAGATAAGGGGAACGTGGGTAGACTCGCTTCTGGCGCCGATAAGAGATCGCACTCAACTTAACCCCCGCGTCTGCACCCTGCGAACGAACGACCGGCAACCCTTACGGGCGATCGAAGAAGAGATAGACAGAGACACACAGGAACAGAAAGAAAGAGAGAGAGAGAGAGAGAGAGAGAGAGAGAGAGAGAGAGAGAGAGAGAGAGAGAGAGAGAGAGGACCAGGACGAATGATATTCTCGGGACGGCGTTCTTAACGTCTCCGAAGCCGCAAAATATTTCACGTACATACGCGACGATGGATACATCCCGTTTCCGAAGTATGATGGCCGTACTCCGGTAGAGCCGATACCGGAAGGAGAGACTCGCAATTTGTTTTACGGTTAGCAGCGATGCTCGAGCACATTTCCCTCGTAAGCGATTTATCGTTATTACCCAAGGCATGATTTGAGATCGCGGAAAGTTACGCGTACGTGTAGCGGCTACTTTCGCGAGCGAGCCGATCCGACGAGACGCTTCAGACGCTGAAGAAGCATTCGCTTGGATAAACGCGCATTCGCACTATTAACGACGAATATTGGAGTGAAATAAATCAAATGGCATTCTCCGGCAGCTCTAGTGTCCAGATATTTATGGAGAGAGAGAGAGAGAGAGAGAGAGAGAGAAGGGGGGGACTTTGAATGTTATCTCGTTAGATCGAAAGCAGATCGAGAACGCGTCCTCTCAAGATAGCTGAATTATTATCTCGATATTTTCTGAAAATGAAACGTAACACCGGGATCTTTATTGTACCGCGTTCCGTTATATTTCAACGTGATTACGAGTTAATTCGTTTTACGACAAATTCGCTCGACGGTCCAAAACGCTCCGGGATCATTCGCAAATTCGTGAGCGAGAGAGAGGCCTCAATTCCATTTCAATGTAATTCACAAAGCGGACGGGAGAACTCCCTCCCGTAGCTGCGCGCTACAGGAAGTAATTTCCGTTTTCGAAAATAGTCGTAAAAAGAAGGCAAGCGCGCGGCGGAAGTGCAAAATTAAACGGCAGCCTTTAAAAATGCGCGCGTATCTCCCACCCATCCGTCCCCCCCCCTCTCTCTCTCTCTCTTTACATGTACATACATTGTTCTGCAAAATAAAGCTCGCATTTAAATATGTTTCGAAGTCCAAAATAAAATTATACGCGCTTCGGCTCAAACAGCCAGTCGCGCACGTCGTGCAGCACAACGTGTACATTGTAAGTCGAATGCGTTCCCGTCTCGTGGCTTGATTGAAGCGCGATGCTCGCGCAGGCATCGTAATTGAATCGTAATTGAATCGTGGCCGCGAAAGATTACGCTTTGTTTTTTCATCGCGCACCTGCGAGATTGAGCTTTCTCGCCTGTCATTCCGGCGCGTATATAAAATGCACTGAAGGGTTCACGCGCGTTTATGATTCCTGCGTTGGAAAACGCACGTGCGAGAAACGTGCACCCGAGATGGGAGACCTGCCTTTAGAACCGGATCGGCAGAAAATAAAAAAATATATATATGCATACACACACATACACACACACATATATATATATATATATATATATATTATATATATATATAAAACATGAATTTGCCGTTTCGCTGCAGCGGAATATACATTATGTGAAAACTGAGCGAAGCGGTAACTCTCAAAGGGAGCACAATCCGAAAGCGCACTTCAGAAGGAAATTAATATCTCATTACGATAATGGAATGTTTGTAATGCTTAATGTGTGCGCAGGCTCCCCGCGAGCAACGGCCGTTGCGAACGCGGTAAACGCATGATTCAGCAAAACAGAAGAAAACAAGAAAAACAAGAAAGGCCGGCAGACGTTCAGGAGATGCAAGTAAATCGCGACGCTTCGAAAAGCGAAGATGGGCCTTTAGTCGCGCCGCGGAGGAGCATTTTGCATTTCGACTTTGCATTTGCATTTTCTCGCGGGGCTCCGTAGCGTGGAAAAATTTCGACGAAAATACGCTCGCACTCGCGCTCGCAAATGGAAATCTAATAAATGGCGTATGTAAAACTTGATAAACACCGCGCGCAAATTGGCCCTTTCGGAAACGCGATCGACGGAGCGGAATATCGGCTTTTGAGTATCGCGGCGCGTCGCGATGGAAATCGATGGAAGACAAATCGTGGACGCGGAGCGAGCAGGAAAATAACGAGTCCGCGTCACCGAGACTCGCCAATCCGGTGTACATACGAGCGACATTCGCTCGTTTGCCGACGATGGCGAAGCGCGAACTGTATCGCCGAAAATACGAAAATTCATTCGAAATTGCCGTGACGCGCACACACGCGCGCGAATACGCGTGCACGCATACAACGGTAATGCTACCAAATCGGTTCGGGAACCAAACGAGGACGCGCTACGCTGGCGAAACGCGCGCAGCAGCCAACGCGCGAAATAGAACCGAATGGCCGGCATAAAGAGCAAAAAATTGCGCAGCCGGAGAACGTAAAGCGAAAAGGAATATAGATGAAAATGGAGAAAGATATGCCTTTCAGTTAACCGCGACGCCGCCGCTTCGATGCTGATCGGCGAAACTGCCGGACCGCAAATGAACCTAAAGCGCGCATACGCGAAATATTTGTCGGGATTATCCGCGCGCGGGAAAATATCCCATTTGAAGAAGCTATGCCGAGATTGTTACGCTCCTTTTTTACGATCATCGATAAAAGACGAGAGCGCAGAGGCGAGCGCTTACTCCGCATGTTGTGATTTTATGCCGGGAACTGCGCGCGTCGAATTTCTGCATTGCGTGCAACTTGCTTATGTGCATAATAATAATAATCCGGTGTGCGTGGCGCGTGCGTAATAATTTCGAGATATTAAGCTCCCGGCTGGAGACCGAACTCTCTCAGACGAATAATGTCAAAACACAAGAAACGTAACGTTTGTTGCGCCCTTCGAATGTTTAAGAAATATCGCGCCAGGCGCAGCGAAAATTTATCGATGCGACACGAGGAGGCTACGTGTTTTTCAACCGATACCGGTAGTTTGCTCGGCTGCGCTACAAGAATTATATTACTTCAAACGCCGTTGTTTCTAACGTAGTTGCGCGTCGACTGTCGAAGAATTGGATAGTTTGAAAGCGAGATCCGGAATACAAAGCGATCCCGGAGAACAGCAAGTGCGGGCAACGATAAAGGAGAAAAGGACAGGCACTCGAAAGCTGTTTCGTCCGAGGACTCGATTACTTAATTTGCGATTATCGCGTCGCGAGATAAGCTTTATTATGTATAAATTTGAATAACAACTGATACTTGTCCGACGCAGATCCGTGATTCTTGAAGAACGATTTTAATAAATAGCAACGGATTAAATCGATCAACGCTCCTGTCGAAAGCTGCATCGAATTTTTATTACATATCAATTACCGACAATAAGAAAACAATCCGCTCGCCATATAATTCAATATGTCGATGCTGACTGATTTAATTATCAAACCGGTCTTCGAGCTAAAAACACGTTACGCGTCTTTCATTTTCAGAACGTTCGCCAACGGAAGAAATGACGCCGCACATGAGCGGAATTGCGAGATCCCATTTGTTGATATTCTTGAGAGAAGGTAACCGTTGAGCTGGAGGATTATCATTCGAAAGGTTAATTTCAGACGTTAATTTCGACAAATGTATTGCATCGCGGAGACGCGACGAACGCGGAACGCGCGAGGAGAAAATCTACAAAACGGGAATACGAAAGTGGACGCGCGTTGTCGCACATGTGTTCAAAAAAAGATTTTTATCGGCCGATCACCGCGTGCTTTTTCATTATATTCAAATCTCTCCTGGCGGCTTCTTTCTAAAAAGACTCCTTTCATAAAAAGGGACCTTTCTCTCTTCTTTTTATCCCGTAATCGAAAAACTCAAGAACAAGGGAACGACGTCAAGAATGCGCGTGCAAAGAATTCGCGGCACGTTCACGATTCGCAGTCGTAATTATTGGCACGATCGTGCGTAAAACGCGATTACGCGGCGTCGCGCATGAATAAGAATAAGGACAGCTTAAATGGCGCGTACGGCCGCGACCAATCGCGCCGACAAATATACAGGAAGCGGAAACTTCGTAAAAGCGTCCAGCACGGCGAGTTCCAAACCGCGCCGCAGTAATCGCTAATTCGCGAAACCGAATCTTCGTCGACGCACACGCAGGAATGATATTCCGGAGGACAGAATCCTTCCCTAAAGTAAGATCTCCGTTGCGGATAACCGGAGGATAATGTCACGCGACTCGGCGACCCTGCGATCGTGTTACGTTCGAGTTCAGTCGATCAACTCGATCAATCGCGGCGACGAAAGTGCCGTTGTCATCGCGGATGACATCTCGAATACTCTCGGCCGGCGAAACACCAAAGTCTGCAAATCGCGCGAAGGAACTCCCGCGCGGACCGTCCGGAAGAAGAGAGAGAAAGAGAGAGAAGAAAATCCCTCCCGGATTTAAATCGCTCCCGCGAACAAGTCGCGAGAGGATCGAGCCAGGAGGGAGTTCCGTTCGGTTAAAGGAGTCCATCAGTTGCTGTCGCAGTTGCGCGTGAAATATGCAACGCGTTAGGCGCAATCAAAGCAAGAGAGGCTTCTCGGCGTGCCAGCAGGAAGCGATGCTTCCGGTTACGTCACACGTGAGGACAAGTCCCGGATCGGAGTGCGACGCGTGGTTGATCAGCCTCGTTGAGTCGACACAAACCGGCTGAAACCAAGCGGAGCACTCGCTCAGGTGCGCCAGGAGGGTTAATCACAGGCTTACAGCGACGGATCTGCCCCGACCGAGTAGCAGCAGGGGAAGTCTTCTCAAGTCACTGGCAGGGAATTGGCTCGTTACGCAAGCGATCGGTGAAACTGATATTAACGGAACCTCCAGGGGAGGATGAAGCGCTTACGCAACCCTGTTTGTCAATGCGACATGTGCGTCCCTCTCATGCCGAGGGAGGATCGATTCCCCGGGACACGGAGCCAAGTAAGGGCATGCCTTACTTACGGGGCAAATGTCAAATCGTTACTCGAAACTTCGCCGCTGCAACGGGATTACCTACGCACGCCCTTTCCGCACTGGCCCCGGGAAGTCAAAAGCTCTGCCAGAGCGGAATATAAATGCCCAAGACGAACCGGATCGATCGATCGCGCGGGGGCGCGCGCGCCTGTGGTGAGGCGAGAGAGAGAGAGAGAGAGAGAGAGAGAGAGAGAGAGAGAGAGAGAGAGAAGAAAAGACTAGACACCTTTGGTCGGTTTGCGCGGAAACTGGGACGCGCGCGCGATCGGGGCTGTTTTCTGCGATATGTCGGGATCTTCCGTGAAATCCTGCATGACTATTTACGCGAGAATCGCCCTCACCCTCGCCCTCGCCCTCGCCCTCGCGTAATTCGCGTTGCGAACGCTATCCGTTTCCACTTTCATCGCGTAACGGCGACGTGGGGATCGTGCGTTAATCAGACGGACCGGATTGCAACTTTTAATGAAATTCAATTGTCAAAATGCCTACGAGCGCGTTACACCGTGAGATATAAATTCCCGAACGATGCAACACTGGCACAACGCTTACGTAACGCTTTACATCTCCAAACTGAATTAGTATACGCTAATCGCTAACGCGTTCGACCGCGAATTTCACATCAGACCTGTCATAACTGTCGGAATTCCCGCGAGTTCCCGGCGCATTTTGCTGTATCGTATTCAACTGTATTTTATTATGTCGTTGTTATCAATATTGTTATCCCGATTTATTCTATTTTACACGTTCATTGTATGCGGCCTGGATTCGAGCACCTTGAGAGCGACGTTGCGCGTGACAAATGTGTAATTGTGTAACATATGACACGATATATTAATTAAAACGTAGTTTCAAGCGTGCGCGCGCGGCGAAGGCGAACTTAGAATTCACGTTTCCAATGCAACTTTGCCGATAGCGATTCGTACATTCGCATCACTTTACTTTCGTGGGAACCGCGCTGTTGATGCAGGTGGGGATATCGGAAAACATTGAAAATCATTTCCACGTGCCATTAATCTTGCACGGATAATTAAAATCCTTCGAGCGGCGGTTCCCCGGCGCTTTTACCGCGCTGTAAATCCAGTGGCGGCGAGCGCGACTCCGCGACGCAATATCGCACGTGATTTACGAAAAGTTCTCGTCCGCGCGAAATTGTCCGCGTTAAAACCTCTCTTGGAGAGACTCGAGCGTGCGGCGGGCGGGTGTGCGAGATGAGAATTTCGTTCGTTGTGCCTGGAGACGGGCAGTGTCGCGAGGTAATATCAAGAAGACGAAGAACCGTCGTGCGAGATCAAAGCGCCGACAAAAATGCTCGGGGAAAGTCCTGAAGAAGATCACGGCGCGGGACACGCACGTCTCGCTTCATCGGGAGATCCGCTGGCGCGATAAGCGCGATTAAAAACGTGATACTCGAGTGGATAGCCAGTTCTCGGGCGATTCAGGCTCGTGCATTAATTAGCTGAGGATTACGCGGAAATTGCGCCGTAGAATTAATCCGTGGGATTTATTTCGGTGCACGCTTAAAGGAGAGACTTCTTCCTCGCTGCGCGAGGCCTCGGTTAATTTCCAACCAAGATGCCGCGCGACAATAATCACCATTTTCGACGGGGGAGGGGAGGGGGGAGGGGAGAAAGGGCGCGCGACAATAATGCGCGCCGCATCGTTATCTGAATCCGAGCTGACAGACATCAGCGCGGCAGAAGCCGGCGCAAGCACGGAGCGGTGCCGGAATAGGTGCCTGTGTTAATTAATGATTCGAATCTCATTTATCATTACAGCCACGTCGCCATCTCAGACCTTCCACTTCTCTTCGGGCACGACCTCTCTCTCTTTCTCTCTCCAGATACAACCGTATCTCACTGCTCCTGCTCCTTTTGTCGCCTTAGTCTACATGGTGTCCTCAGACGCGTTCTCGATCGTGGAACGTGCAACGGATCGAAATGAGGAGAGGCTTTGATAGAAAGGGGACGATTATCAAAATTATCCGACGAATAGTAAGATGCGTCTGTTCCGAGGAACCTCACCTTCCGAGGAACTTTCCGTTACTCGTCGCGAGATCTCACTGGCACGCTCGATGTTGACCGCGATAAGCGATTAGCCATAGTCGAATTATTGCCAGACGAGTGTCCGAACTTCGTCGAAGAACGCTCGAAAGAACATTCCACAAGTCTGGCACACCCAATATATACAGGATATATAGATGTACGCGGTATACAAACGTACACCTCCCAGCTCCACTCTTCCTGCCCTTCGCAATGTAACTGCTCTCTCTCTCTCTCTCTCTCTCTTGCTCTCTCCTTTTTCTAATTAAATAACTTCAAGACGCTATCCGTTACTTCATCTATCCACTCGACCGTTTGTTCGCCTGCAGTCGTTCTTTTCAGGCCCGAACACGAGATAGCCATTAAAGTGAATTCGCGAAATTCGATATCTGCGATATCTGCTTGGCCAGCCCCCGAATCGCCGTTTCATTCGTACCGAAATATATACGGCTCGTTGTGCCTGCCGTGAAAATCGTTCGACCCGCCTGCCGGAAGTTCGCAAGACGCGGCATCGCGTCGCATTAAAATCGAGAGGACAAAGTTCCATCGAGCGCTGCGTCGGGATTCCGATCGGGGATCGGCGAGAATCGGAATCAGATTAGCGTGATAAGCATGCTGAGACGTCGCGATTATCGTTCGGCACGGTTTATTTCCGTGCCTCATCTTCCTCCGCGCAATTACCCGATTAAGGATTCCGCGAGGATTCTATAGTCGATCGGACGAGTAGAAAACGAGTAAATTTTCATGTGTTCCGAGAGCGCGCGGGGATGTTTAACTTACAGCGATCTTCATCGAAGAGCCCGTTGGATTACGATGCCGATCGAATGAAGAAGGAAATCCGCTCACATCGAAACAGGATTCATATCGACTCGCTGATCTCGACCTAGATGCGCGTTCGTTTCAGAAACTGGGCCGATTGCGCGGTCGAAAATCACGAAGGAAGGGACGGAAGGGGAAAACCGAGGGATAATCGAGAGGAAGTAGGAGGACCGCCGGATATATCGCGAGGCCTGTCTTGTCAGCCCCATCCATTATTCAAGTCGCGCAGCTTACAAGTGCGCCACGCACGCAACGGCCTCATTAATTCTCTTTATGTGTTTGCCCAACGTCGGCCGACCTGTCAGAGACTTTCAGTCTGCAAACAAGCCACAGCATCTCGACGCGAGGGACCGACTGAATATCGAGTGACTTTTTGATGTCGCCATTTCGAGATTCACGTGGCGCGGCATACTGCGAACCGCTCAAAGAGAGACTTCAATTAACGCGACGGTGCTTTACTCACGATTGCCTTGATTTCGTGCGGAATTTCACGTATCAACGGAACGAGGCAAGTTAGGAGTCGCAGCTGCGGTCTTGTCTCGTTATTAAAATCGGATTGAATTCCTTTCGGTTCCCTTTGAACGAGAGATGCCAGCAGATAATAAAGAAGTCTTTGCTAGACTTGATCGCATTTTCCAGCTCCTCCGTTTCTTTTAACGAGTTCGAAGAAAGCAACTGTAAACGCGCGTCATTTTCACGGCAAGGAAGATTCGAAAGCAGGACGCGGACTAAACGTCCGAAATGGTCTTGCCGCGGAAGGAAATATCGGAAAAACGGTTGTTTGCACCGAACAACGCGTGCACACGCGAAAAACGTCAGTGACGATATGCTCTCTTGGCTTCTCTTTCTTTTTTGCGCAGGAAATATACGTACATAAAAATGCACGGAAGCATGTGCACGCGGCGAGAAATGATGCGTCTATCTCGAATCGATGATCAGTGATGCGATGTTGGACGATTTTTGCGAATTCTGGACCGAGTCGCGTAATCGCAATCGAAACTTTGCATCGATGCGGAGAACCGCGGATCTCGAATATATCTCTGATCGGTGCTCGAAACGGGGCCCYCCCCCCCCCCCTCTTTGTATTTTATGCGGCCAGCAGTTTTCGAAACGGAGGACGCTGCCTACGCAAGCATCGCCCACGAATGCGGCGAGATGCACCAAACGAACGGAAAACGATGAATTCTCGAGATGGTAGAGACACGCCGAGCCAATAATGCCGCGATTAGAATCAGACCGCGTGCAATAAACGCGATAACGTGCAATCTAAACCTGGAATGGAAAAGATACATGCATAAATGCGCAAACGGTGCGTTGCCTTGATTAATAAAATGGAAATGGCGCTCATCTACTTTGAGACTGTATCATTCTTCGTACTCCCTTCCGCCATCCATCGTCCTAATTAACGCGCTGTCGTGTACGTCTTACGTGGCTCACTTCATCGCGGCAAGTAGATCGCGCGGATTAAGTCTTCAGCGAGCAGCATGCAGACGTCGGCACGTTGGCAATCAACATGATTTTGAAGGGGCACATTGGCGATAAATAAGCAACCAAGCACCGCAAAGGGCCACGGAACCGTTTGGTTACGCGCATTGTACATAACAGACGTCATTATAGCGGTTGTTGCATAAACATGTAATAATGATAAAATAAATATTAATATCGCAACGCTTCCCGCACCGCAATTGAGATCGCAATTGATTTCTTCGAGCGATCATTATCCGCATCTTGCTGATTAAAGTCTCGCTAAAGGGGATACCATTGTGCGCATCATAATGAATGCACGAGCGTTTGCGATTTTAATAATTAAGTTAATTGAAAATCACTTGGCGCGGAAATTATTAATATTAAACGCCACGGCCAATCGATAAGTCGTTAAATCGACGCAGGGATATCCCGAGCCAGGTGAGAGCGACTTCTTCCACGACAACATACACCACGATAGACGTAACAGGTTTTGATTTATCCCTCTGCATCTGTGATTGGATCGCTGATCTTGACGGATGAGAGATATCCGTCATGCCGATGCGAGCTAGCAGAGATATTTCTTTGCCGTATGCTGCGCAAGCAATCGCACCGGGCCCAATCATGACGAGGCGATCGAATGACAGCGCGAGAACGGATGAGCGAGCTGCATCGCACGCGCGCGCACGAAAAGTCCGCTTAATCAGCAGCCGGTATCATTTAAGAGAACGGTTTACGGCGGTTTGCTGGAAACGCTCCCCGGTGGCGCGTGAAATTATAACATCGTTAGACACACATTGCATCCACAATTATCACGAGCTAGATTTATAGTTCACCGGGGCGAGGCGACGAACAAGTAACTCGAGTAGCAGTAAGTTGCAGAAAGATAAGCAAGCAAATTATTACTCGACTTGCCTCCCTAGCGGCACGCTGCATTCACCGCGGCTGATTCGGTGCATCTCGCGAGTTATCTCGCGAGCGCTACTGATACCTTGAATCAGGAAGGATTCGAGTCATCGTTCAGCATTTCGCTACATTTCGAAACGATCGCTGCCATTTTCCATGACGTACCTCATCGCACACGTTGGCGATGATCTGATAACGAGAGAGAGGGGGGCCTAATTTGCAGATAATTCCCCCGCAGACGCAAGGTTTCGATAAATGCGACATATTCACGCGGCCGTGCCATCGCTCGTTAACGAATTAATCGACGAAATCGACGAGATATGCGATTACGGTGCGTTTCGATCTTAGGGTCAACGAAAGGCCAGCGAAAGCGGACGGATGTCCGCGAAATTTCCACGCGGAATTCCGCGGGCGCGGCTCTTTTTTCCATTTCCACGGGATAAATTACCGGGGTAACGCGCGCAATCCCCGCGAGATTGTGTCCGCGTACGTGCAGTCGCAATGCGAGCGTATTTTACGTTGTACGCGCACCTGCGGCACCCCCTCGCGTGCGCATATGCATTCTGTGGCGGACGAGCCGGTCGGGACCTGACAGTTTTCGCTATATTTGGTCTTTGATAAATTCCCATCGGCCCGTGCGATCGAAATTCGATCGGTGCAGTCCGCGCTCGCCGAAATCCCAACGAGGACTCGAAAGCAGAGCTCTCTCATGGCTAACTAACTCGCTGTTTTCTACTGATGTACTCTGACATCTCGATGAATCAGCCGGCTATACCTCGGATGCGACGGTCAATGTCGATTGGACATGTTGATAAATATTTTGCTTCAATTATATTGCAGTTACGATCACCACTTTTGCCACTTTTCTTTCGCTAAGTCGCGCCGATGGTTGCGCAAGTGTGAATTCATTAAGGATTTTTATGTGCGTTGTCTTTGCTTTGGAATGTTCTCAATGTAAACAAGCATATATCGAATATGAGTCACAAAGCCAAGGGATTAACGGTCGCAACCGTTGCCGAAACAAAACAGAATCGCTATCGCTCGACAGTTATCAAGCATCTTGCGAGAAGCAAGCAATATGTTATTTAATTAGAGCGAGTATCCAAATATTGTAACTGTTTGACGATTAAAGGAGCTTGTTTTGTTTTCTACGACTCTCATCTTTACCGAACGCACTCTCTCGAACCGGCAATAAATAAATATATAAACAGTGTTGCGCGAATCATCGAAGGCGCGTGCACACATGGCGATAACGTCACGTTTACACGTTTCGCACCATCAACGCGCGGACTGACGCTAAATCGGGCTTATTTACGTCGACTTACGCCGCGTGCAGTTTTTAAGTCGAGACGAGATCCCGATGAACGCGTTAAGTGAGAGGCCGGCTTTACTCGCGAACTGTTTAGCTAACGTAGATTCACGCTATTACCGCGTCTCCCCGTATCCTACCCTTATCTCGGATTAAATCCGCTAATCTCGTTATGAAACGTGCTCGGTGTACAAGGGCGAGCGGCGGATATAAGTGACATTAAATCAGCATTACAACGTATATCAGCATAACTCCGCTAAGCGGAGACCGCGCGTATTGTTACAGATCGCGGTAAACAATACCAGGCGGAAGATCGAAGAGAGCGAGAGAGATAGAGAGAGAGTGATTTCCCGCGATAGAATCTTCGATGTTGCCAATATCCAGATATCTGGATATCGGCTTGTTGGCGCGTTTCGTCGCGTGACACCGAAATTTACAGACGCTCTTCCGAGATTGTTCCCTTTCATCCACACTTCCCGTCCTCTGGTCCTCCTATCATCCGCAATTTTCGATTGGATCGAGTACAATGAGAGCCCCTGAAAATTCCTCAGTCGAAAGCCGCCGTCCAATTTTTCAGCCGCGCGCCGGCAGTTAATTTATCTCGCACTCGGCTGCAAACGGCACAGTCGCGTCGCGTCGCGGTAGACGGCTCGGTAGAGACTTAAAACTTTAAATATGTTGACTCTAACTCGGCGCTACGAGCCGCCGCATCGGGCTGGTAAGCATCTGCAAGGCACAAACTCGACGCTTGAGCGAAGCGCGCCGGCGAGGGAGAGGATTAACCCGTTACGAATTATGTGTAATACTGAGTTAATCGGCGTACATATCAGTTCTCCGCGCGAGACCGGCTCGAGAATCGAAACGGTCGATCCACGAAGCGATCGAGTTAACGGGTCTTACCGTCTAATTTGGCGACGTTTTTATTCATTATCCCTCAAGAGCGTCCCCTCGAACAAGTAATTAAGGAAGCCGAGCCGCGAGATTAAAGTTCTTGTCGATAACTTTCGCGTAAAGTCCGCCGAGTGTGGAGCGGTCCGCGCATCTATCAGCAAGAGAAAGATCCAGAAAGATGCAGAAGCGTAACGCGAACAAGAATTCGCGTGAGCCGGAAGAGAAGGAAAGAGAAGGAAATGTCCCTGCCGCAGTTGGCAATCATCAGATCTCGATTTATTAAAATTCAGGCTTCACTTGTGCGCCCGGAATGAGAACGGATTGCGCGAGCGAATGCCGATGCATTCTACGATTATAAAGGCAATCACCGGCCCTCTAATTAATACATCTCGAGCCCTGCGCCCTCGAATCCAACGCGAGACAGCTACGATACACGGCCGATGATTAACGTTCGCCCTCCGGCGTGATCGATCGCGGCGGCTTCAGGCGCCTTTTATTACCCTCTCGACGAGGGTAGCAGGGAAGCGGTAATCCCGCGTAATCTTTTGTTATGACGCTAATCCGCTGCTCGACGGAAGATACCTGCGGCGGAAGCCGTTCGGCTCGTTCTCATTAAGTTACGCCCGCGCGTAGGAGCGCGCGCTTGCACGAGTCGAATGGAAAGCTGTCGTCTCTCTTCCTCTACGATCTTTCTGTCTTTCACCCCGGTCATCGGCCACGCTCCGTGGCTTTTAATGGGTGACTTTCGGTGTACAAAGATCCCGGGTCGCCCGCCTCGTGTCACGAGTAATCAAAGGTCGCGTCTATTCCGTAATTGAAAGCACGAAGAAGCGGAATGCAAATAAAGGCGAATTAAACTCCGCCGAAACGACGAGCTTCGCCAAATAACTGCTGGTCTTCGGCGTCCACAAAGCGATGTACTGCGAAAACACGAGGCGCTCCAGTGTCTTTAACCCTCTCCGCTCCGCGTGACCTCGATCGGGGGTCACGTTGCGAGCGAGTATCATTGGACGAAATTAATCTCATCAGCTCGCGGAAGTACTCATTTAAAAAGATACCATTACTAATGGCACATTCTGGCGCAATCGTTATTCTGTCGCAACGATCGACAGAACCACGTCGAACAAAACAAGTGCGATCGTTAAGTGCGATTATTAATTCGATGCTGGAGAACTCGCGCGGATGCGCGTACCTCGAAATTTGATAATCGATGTCATCGATGTGGAAACAGAATCGAGATAACGAAAAGCGCGATTCCGAGTCAGACGTGATAATCAACGTTCTTCAGATCCTTAATCTATGACGCGATCGATGCTCGATAAACGATTTTGAAACGAAGGAGGGATCGCAGAGGCGGTTTCGATTGTGCGCACGTACGAAGATAACACGTTCGCACGATTTTAATCAGCCTGGCTCGCCGAAGAGTATTAAGAAAATTGCCGCAGCAACGCGCTCGACGTTTATACGAAATGCTGTCGCGCATTTCCTATCCTCGGGTGGTTTTCACGAATGCTCGCTCGTACGAGAGAAGCGTACGAGGTACGGCGGGAAAAACGCCGAGCAAAGTGTCGTTATCGCGCATTTCATGAATACGCCGCGATAAAGAGTGTATTATAAGCTGTCCCGCTGTGGCGCGCGTATTTTTCAACCGTTCGTGCAATTGCAGGCGCATGTTCACATGCGGCGTGTCTCACGTGTATTCATGAGCCGCTTGATATTTTGCTGCAATTATATAACTCGCGCTCGAGTACTCGCAGCTGCATGGCCGATGCGTAATAATAACGTAACGCGACCGATTTTGCGATCGATTCTCATAGTGAAAAATTATCATGTCGTGAAATGCGTGCTGGTGTGATCTTCCCTCGTATCCCCGAGACTCCCGGTTTCGCTGGCACCCCTTAAAATCCCTTTCTCGTATTGTATGCTAAACACAGAGGGGGATGAAAATGCGCGCGCGCGCGCGCGCGCGTGTGCAAAAATGCTGAATAATCCGCGCATTATTCGCGAAACGATATCCCGTGCCAACACGCGTGCATCCATGCGCCGATGCACTCCTGAAAGATAATCTCCTTTCTCTTGCCCGAGCTTGAGTTAAGCTCGGGGAATCGATAGCGGGGAATCGAGCAAGTTAACAAGGCAGAGGCTCGCCTAGGCGCAAACTACTCACCGACGCCAATTTCGCCTAAATCGCCCGTCAGACCGAAGAAATTACGAACCGTTCGCGGCCCATGCACGATCGAGATACCACACCGTGCGCGGACACGGACGGCCGGCCTTGATTAGCCTTGTACATCCTTACGTCCGTATATTCGGGAGCTTACTCGCGATAATGGCGGGAGCGAACGGTATTTCACGGTGGTCCCTATATCATCCCGAACTGCCGGGCATAAGCAGCAAACGCGATCGCGGATAACGATGGACGGCTTTGTCCGTGAGCTTGCGCTGATTCCGAGGAGAGACAGGGAAAGAGATAGCGAGCGAGAGAGAGAGAGAGAGAGAGAGAGAGGGGGGGGAAGGTTGCAGCGTGCCGCTAACGATCGATCGTGGTTTTTCGGCGCTTTCGCATTCTCCGCGATTATCCGGCCATCGAGAGCGGACGCGAAGCGGAGCAGCATCCGATCGAGTGGCATCTTGCGAGATAAACAAAGCGGTAAGCCTGTGCGGATGAGGGGAGAGAACAACCGGAGAGTCCCGCGAGGTACGCGGGAGGAATCTCTACTTTCGCGGCGCCGGTAATCAAGTTCGGCTCGGTGGTATCGGGCGATTAATAGCCGCGCAGACGCCACGGCAGCTGCGGCTGAAGGCACGTCTCGGAAAAGTTACCTCGCACGCACCAAGCCCGCTAATTATACCGTTATCCCGCGCCGTACGGCGGCGCGCAAAGGCAAAAATTCCCGAGCCCTCGGAGCCACGGGGGTGGTCCGTAAACGCGGAATAATTACGTGACGCCGCGAAATTACGCACCGAGCGGCATTACGCGCCGCGTAATGCTCGTTTCCGCAGCGCGTCTCGCGAAAAAGAAAGAACGCAACATCGCGGAATGTTCAGATCCCGCGAGCTGTGCGCGGTCGGCTTAAGGGCGCCCCTTTAAGGCCCTCCACGTGTCCGTCTCTTTAATCTTGTAGAGGGCGAATTTATCGTCGGGCAAACAAGGCGAGCGTGTTTGCGCGTCATTATAGGTCCCTCGCGAATTTTTGCGCGCATCCGTACGCGCATACTTCCGCTCCCTCGCGCTCGTGTGTTTGACGATGTAATAAACGCCGGGAACTTCCTCGCCGCGAACGAGCCAATCTAAATCCAAGTGCTGCGATACCTCGCGCGTATCGTACGGATAATTCGCTCTCCCCATCCCAATTACGGAAGTAATAATAATCGCCGATGTATTCATAATGATCGTTGCTGCTGGCTCTACCGGAACTCGTCCGAAACGACGGCATGTTCCATTAAGACGCGTTCCACGTAAACGCTGCTACGCGTACCGCGCCACTCGGAGATACGAAAATACCAGCAATTACCGCGATTATTACCGCATCATTACGTCCATCTCGCAAAACAAAAGTCTGTCCTTAACCGACGTAACAGCCTGTCCGTTCGGTTCCGAGCACAGAACTGAATCGTTACCGTTACTCGCTCGCCATTACGCGTCGGTCAGTTTTGCGCTGCACTCCGGTAGCGCAAATACCATCAACCGCGGAAAGTAATTGAACCGCCACAATGATAAATCCCCTACTTCCGGCCGGGGATCCTTCACTTTCAATGGGAAGCCCGTTGCAGTCCGCGAGATTGCACGCGCGAAGCTCCCGTCCCTTTCATCCGCCTCGTTATCGCCGTAAAATCTTCGTGCGCGTCTTCCCTCCCCGCCAAATCGATACGGGGCAGGTGAAAGGTCGCGCCACGTGCGCTAGCGGCGCATTCCCGCGGATCGTAAAACGTACACACGCGCGCAACAATGCGCGCCGTCGCCGCGGCGCGCGTAAAGGCGCGCCGGAGACAGCGTAGTTACGAAAATGGCTTAAGCCCGCGTTAATTAAGGAAGGCTTTAGCCGGTACCGGCTATAATCACCCCGCGGCGGGCGTTGCCATGGCGACTGGAGGATGCGTGGAAAATGGCCGCGGGATGGGAAAATGAATGAACCGGAGTCGGAAAGGGGAAACGACCGGCGACACGTCTCTGCAACTGTTTTTATAACATATTTAGCGGGTCGCATCGTCGCTCATTTGTCAGCCCTTCTGTCCTTCTTCCCTTCCCATCTCTGCGTACCCTTCCATTTCCTTTGTCTTGGCGTTTCCGTTCTCCTCTCCGCGCAAGACGCAGCCTGTCCAAGTAGCGATTATTGCGCCGGCTGACCTTATCGCGCCTCTTGCACTCGCGCACTCCAATCGAGTCAACTCCCGTTGACTTTTCGTGGTATCACGTCGTCCCTGAGTCTACTGTCTGCGTGCACTGTCGTCAGAAAAATGAAATTCTGCCGTAGCCGGGGAGCCGCCGTGTTGCTCCGCCGAGTTAATTAATCGGATTTGAGCCACGCAACTCTCCACGTGTCTGCATCATAAATTTCAACGCATCATGAAATACGTTAAGAGTTAGTAAAATGTTGACTGAATGATGTTTTAACGATCATTAAAACGATATTAACTTTAACTCCCTGACAAAATTCGGCGAGTTAGTTTATAATCGGATCTGAGAATATACGATAGACCGAGGATAGAGAAATCGCCAGAGAGAATTGACGGTTAAACGATGACGTAAAAGTAATATCAATTAAACAGACGCAATGTTAAAATCGCGCGATGTTAAAATGACATTAAACGTTATGACGGTCGCCGGAGACAAATGCTCGCTGCGAAAGCGGCGCGAGTATCTTGTCATTATACTCATTAGCAAATTTTCCCGCTTGCAATCCGCTTATTGAATACGCGAATGTGCGAGTGTATGACACAATCTTTAACAAACGTCGCTAATTAACCTAATTAGTCGAACCCGAGTAGTTCGCGTCATGTGCAAAATACTGGCTTAATGCACATACGGCAACGCGCAAGCTCGGATTGTGTGCCTCGTTAATGTAAAATTACTAATCTCTTCCATATCACTGCAAACCGATCCGTCTATAAATCTTCCGCGCATCGCTGCATAGATCGCGTTTTACATCGACGGCTCGTAAATTACACAGAGACGGGAATATAAATACGAATCTAACAATCGTGCCGAAAGCAGCTACGCTGCTTTGTCGACGGAATTAACAAACGGAAGCCATCCTGCATGAAAGCGATCGTTCAGTGAAGCCCTCGAAAAGGGAATTCAACGACGAAAAGGCCGATTCCCCGGGATGAAACAAGGGATCGCTGCGGATCGAGCGAGCTTGCAAGCCGATTAATGCAAATATCTAATCTATCGCGGCGTAGGCTCGGTTTAACCGATCGGCCGATCGCGGAAAGAGCCAGCAGCTGGACGAGAGAGGAGCGGGACCGACACGGGGGTTGAGTACACACAGGGGGTGATGCGGAGGACGGGGGAACGTCTATTCTGAATTACCGGCGAACTAGACTGGACCTGCTCCACGACGATGGTTTCGACCGCAGCGCTTCAATTTAGAATGCTAATCAGGCGGCGTCCCCATCCACCCCGCTGACCCTCCTCCTCCATGGTCGGCGCGGCCGGCCATTGCACCGGCAGTTTAATGTCTATACGTGTATTCATCCCTTAATCCGCCGGCGCTTCGAGGGGTCAGAGGTGAGCCGCCTTTGGTCGAGAACCGGTGCCACTATGTCACTGTCTCTACCGTAGGAGAATTCTCGCCGTAGCGCGCTCGGCAACATCCTTCTCATGGATCGAGAGCGCCGGGCTTTGATCTCGCATCAGGACAAGTACAGAGAGAGAGGGAGAGAGAGAGAGAGAGAGAGAGACGAGCTCGTGGCTGAAGCACCATTGATCGATGCAACGAAACCGGCCGCTCGACCTTGCGAACGAAGGGACTCGTGCGTACTGGATGCGTAATAGCGAAAATCTCTGGGCTGCAGAGATGAGCGCGCGCCTTGTTCGACTGGTTTGATGAAGCAGGCGAGCGAAGAGCGAGGAGGACAAACGTTAGCGATATCGGGGACAATGTTGTTATCCGATAATGTTATTATCGCAAGAGGTCGTTTGTTCGAGAATAATCAGACGAAACGCGCGCGATGTGCGACGTCCTGATTCTCTTGTAACTTGCATTGGAGTGGCTCGTGTTATATTCAGCTCGCCGCGATAGTTAGGAGTCCGAGCAGAGAAATCCTGAATCAGATTAGTTTTCCTTAAGTGAGCATCTCTCTCAGCTGGATAGAAAGGACGAGGATATCTCCATACTTTTGGCGTTCGAGGGCGAACTGGCGGATCGGCGAAATTTCGATTAAACATTCACGCGGAGCGAAAAGTCCTCTGTGATGCCTTCCGTAACTTTACTGCCGCGGAACGGCAGTGGAATTACTGAATCATTTATTAATCCACTGACTAATTAATCCACTACGTCATTATATGCAGGCAAATTCACGGTTATGCTCCAAGCGTCTCTAATTGATAGACTTGTTAATTAACTAATAACAATGGAAACTCGCCGTTTCCGCCGTTTGCGAAATAGCGAACAGTCAAGATTAAAAATTTTATAATTACGAGATACCTTCGAGATTGCAGCCCGGAGGGCTGCGACCCTCCGGCCGATGAAGCCCGCGAGAGAAAAAAAGTGGAGCCGCGTAATTATCGGCGACGATCCGATTCGCAGTTACACGATTCAAACAAAATCATCGGCAATCCCGCGAACAATCCAACGCACTCCGAATGGAGGTGTCAAGTCAAATTACGCGGCCACAATGGAGGACCTCGCAACACGTTCGACGACGAGAGCGACAGGGCAGGAGAGGTAGAGAGAAAGGGAGGGATTTTGTTTAAATTCGCATTTAATTTTGCCGCGCGAAATCCGAACAATTTAATTTACGTCGGACCGCTATATTCATCGCGCCCGAAAGAAAATTAATGGATTTCACGGCGCGGCGAAAACCGGACGTACCACTAAATTATCAAGAGCGCGCGGTCGTATAATGCACGAGCTGACGCCGGCCAGTCACGTTACACGCCGCGAACTGAACAAAGGGTGCACACTGAAAACGCGCGTTTTACGCAAACAAACAAGATTTATATTCAGACGCGCTCGCCGAGATAAATGGAGCCACGGGACCTCATCAGCTGGCCGGCGAAATACGCGCGCGCGCGCGTCCAATGCACGTCCAACGTTCTTATCCCTCGCACGGTTCATCGTGCTGATGTTTAAAACGGCGTGCCGTTTAATGACACGCCGAGAAATATCGGGGCGAAATACGGATCATACGAAGATAGCGCGTTCGGAATTGCAATTTCAATCGCGCGCGAGCGCGCGCGACACTCCGCTTCACCGGGATACAATTACTTGCCGACATTGTTACGTCCGACTTTACACAGCGTTACAACCGGAACACAGGCTCGCGCTGTCGCCCGGGGGAAATAAATTACCGTTAAACTGTATCGCTCCACCACCGACGGCGTTCTGTATAAATGATCGTGAAAGCTTTTGATTTCCAGCGACAACTTTGTTGAAACGCACGGATCACTCGCGCGACGTCACGTTTCTCTCGCTAATTTCGTGATATATCGATATAAATATCGATATATTCGATAGAAAGCGGACCGCGGATGATACGTAACCGTACGTTTCCGCAATCTCGGATTCACATCGGATACGATGCAGCACGAATCAGCAAGCCGAACAGATTCCGATATCGCATTCGCATCGGATTAAGGATCCACGAAACAGCAGAGACCAGGAGAAGGCACGATCTTTGAGCAGATACCGATTGTTTTCTTATCATTTCTTATGCGAGCTTATCATGAATTCAATTAAACAATGAACCACGCCGAATTCCAAGATCCGCTTTGGACACTAAAGCTCCGAGGCAGCGCTACTTTACGGCTCCGTTAACGATATATCTCGCGTCTTGATCAGTTTAGCGGGCATTGCCGCGAATCGCAGCGGACGTACGTACACGCGGCTTTAGCCGAACTGGAAAGGTAATGAAATTTTCATCGAGACGAGTCCTTGACTCGGCTCGATGGTCGTCGATCCGCGGTGCGTTGACGCGTTGACCACGCAAATTGCACAATCGACAGGTGGCGATGACGATCTCGAGCCTCGATGGAGGAGGCGCGACACGCTGATTGCCAACGCGATCACGTTCTTCTCCCGCGGGCGGAGGGCAGATCAATCCCGAAAGACGTGCTAATCACGCGCCATTCTTGCGCGCCGACACACCGTCATGTTCCCTCTCGCTTCCGCCTCTCCAATTTTCGGCGAAACGTTACTCGCGCGGCTCGCCGCTCGGTGCGACAACGCGCGCGTCGCTGTCGTTGCTGTCGACAGCAAAGCTTGACGTTTCAATTCAAACTGCCATCGAGTTAAGTAGAAGCAGACACGCGCCCAAGTTTGCTCGAGCAAAGTTCAGCGGGTCGTGGTTTCGCTCCGCTCAGGGGTCATCGGATTTCGCTGATTGATCCACGGGATCGCCACGGGACAAACGAGATATAAAGCACGCGAATAAATCCCCTCTGCATAATGCAACGTCTTTCATAATGGACCGCATGCGAGATCATGCGTGTGTTACAATAATAATAACTAGATCGTCGATCGATATTCCCGGAGCATTATTCATGCTCGCCGCACCTGCCAGGCATCGAAACTACGAAATTGCTTCCCGGCGACGGATGGATACTCTGGCGATACGCTCGCGCGCCAACTCGATGATCGATTCCGGGATCGGCCTGTCCAATCCACGAACCACGTGATCCATCGTCTGAGGCGAGCGTATCGTCCGCCCTCGATACGGCGTTCTCGAGATGATGCCATTTTCGAACCGCGCGATTGCGAGAACGACTCGCCGGCGAATCGGGAGCAGCCGCGGTGCGGCCGCGCCGCGAGGCCAGGTCGACCTATCGAGCTATCGAACATGATGAAACCCGGGAGTATCCTCGAGGAAATACGCACGGCGGGATACGCGAACGGAGCCCCGGAGGATCGGTCCGGGGAATACGCATTGAAAGCCAGTCCATTCGGCAACGGGATCCGCCCGAAATTCTGAAATTCACCAACGCCCCGTTATCTACCTTGCCTCTTCCTCATCCTCTGCATCCTCTCCCTCCCTCTCCCTCCCTCTCGACGTGAATAGGTCCCCGTTTCCGTTGCTACGGACACATTTGATATACGGACCGGTGTATGCATCACGCGCTGGCGCGCGCGGGGCCATATATATAGATTACCGAAGGCGCGAGGGAGGCACAATGGAGTGTAATCAACGTCGCCGAGTCGCCCCGGAACGGCGCGTTAATATTAAATCGCGGCTCCTGCGCGATTGTCTCCAGCGCTCATCTCGCATCTTCCTCCGCCTCTTCGTCGTGCGGACTCGCCAGCGGACGCTCTAACTATGACCGCGAATGGTGCAGCATCAACCCCCGCCCATCCATCTCGTGCATCTCGTTCGCGTGATGCGAACTTTTCCGAACCACCGTCATTAATTCCGATCCATCGATCACCGCAGGTTGTATCGCAGGTTCCCCCGCGAAGCGGGGGAATCGCGCGCCGGTTCTTTACGCGACCCGCTTATTATCCGCACCGGTAATAACTGAAGCGGGGATAATCGATAATCTCTAGCGCGATAATATAGAGCGCGATATGATCTAGCGACTATCATCGTCAAATATTATCTGACATCTCGAAATGTCATCGCGGTAGGATGATCGAGAGAGAGAGAGAGAGAGAGAGAGAGAGAGAAGGGGGGAGGGCGATGCTGGGACAGATGGAGCGCAAGTTTGGAGTTTCTTGTTAATTGCTAGCGCGCGACACGGGGATAGATCATGATCCTCCACGTGAAATGCTGTTTGATCGCCAAACACGCGAGTGTTCTTATCGCTAGCATGCACTCGAAATCGGTTTAACGTCGAGGCAATTAGGCCGAGAACGACTCGCTTAAATCACTGAACGAAAGGTTAAAATTATTTCCGAGAAAGAATTATATGGACTCTCTTAATTATATCTTGGGAATTCATGCGTTTAAATTTATCCTTCAGTCGGCGAAAGCTCGAGCTTTCTTTTCTTCTTTATTCTCGGGCTGCATTAAGTGTAATTATATTTAAACATCTGAAAGGTCGCATAAATGAATGTAATCGCGTTTGAATATCCAAGGATGTTCTAAACTGTGCACTAACAAGTTAAGAATAATTTTTGCGATTATTAAATTCCATTAAATAACATCTCCTCTTCCTTTCCTTCCCCCTTTCTCTCTCTCTCTCTCTCTCTCTCTCTCTCTCTGTCTGTGTGTGTATGTGTGTGGCGAGCAGAAAGATTTCACCGTAAATCGGATACACCGGAAGCCCTTAACGCATTTATATTTTCTTAGCGATGAATCGATTCGAATTTATATCACGCTAGCCGTTACATTATCTCCTCTCGAATATTAATTTATGCAGCTGAGGCACATTTACTTATTTACACTAACATTACGTACTCGATGTGCACTCGGTGTAATCGTAGATCGGACATAAAATGAAGCAGATGCGTATCGCGGATCATGTCAAATAATACACATGCAAGAACGGAATACCCGCGTAGCACGTAGCGTAACGGCGAGTGCATTCGCAATGACGCGATAAGTAGGTCGCGCCGATCCTCGCGATGACGTAACCGGCGTTACAGTATCGTAACGAGACGATAAATTCGAACGGGCACGCGAGTTTATGACTTCCGCATCATCGATGGATCGTCAACACGCGATTTAGCGTCGATTTAGCATCAGACGCGATAACGCTTGCGGAAGATAATCGGTGATAATCCCGAGAACAGCCACGAAAATAACATCGTTCCTCGAAGGGGATGATCCTTGGAAGAATCTCTCTCGGTTAGCAAATATTCTCCGTAATATCGTTCCGTTCATCTTCCCGATCGTTAAAAAGTTCTCCATTTGCGGCGGTCGCGCAGTTGCGAACTTCAAAGTGGCGGGCTAACGCCACTTATAAGGTCGCCTTTACCGCGGATGTAAACCGAGCGCAAAGATAAAGTCGCATTCTGCGCCTTTTCACTTGATTCTCAAGTGAACAAGCAGCTGTCGGAAAAGACGAACAGCCAACTTATCCCCGTTATCTTCCCAATCTCGTTTATGCTTTTAAAAACTGGCGAACGTGAGCGCAATATGAGCCGCCGAAATGATGCTGTAAGTCGAAACGTCGAATCCGCCTCGCATTCCGCGAATGGAGATCTCCAAGCGTCACGCGATCGCATCATCTAATCGCGCCAATCTTTGCCATCGTTGCCGTATTCGACAATTATCACTTCGATTCCGGATTCGGTGAACGGCGCGGTCGTCAATGGCGTTTAATCGCCAGATCATTCTTCGGGAAGACCCCATTCCCGCTCGATTCGCTGCTTCCACAGCGACAATAAAGAAACAGAGTATAATAGAGGAGAAGACGTTTTTCATCGGGTGGTCTTTATCAGACGATATGAGATATTTAATGGACTTGACACTGATAGACCGCACGTTTTACGTTCTAATAAGAAAGCAAGCAGTCAAAGCTGCTAACGGCGGGATTCCAGACACGTTCCGGACCTGGCTCAATATTGGGCGTTCTCGAGGATGTCCCGCGTCCTTATCAACGTCGCCCGGTTATCGAAGAAAACGAGAACGAGAACGAGAACGAGAACGAGAACGAGAGATTCAGTCGACTCGGTCCGCGCGCGCTCTTCTTCCTATGCGATTTCTTGCTCCGCGCCTCCCCCGAGGCCCCGTCGAGATGTCGCATAATCGCGCACCCCCGCGCAATCGCAAGTTCACTCCCCTACGGAATAAGTGGGCGAATTCTACGAGTACTCTCTCTCTCTCTCTCTCTCTCTCTCTCTCTCTCTCGGTCTCGGCTACCACGAGAGCGCCGCGGGTATATCTATTGTCGGCTGCCGTACTTCGGGGGCACATTTCCATTATCTCGGGAGAACGTCAGCTTTCGTTATCTGCGGCGAGATAACCGCCGGGGCATTAACGGTCGGGGGAGCGGCGGGGAAACGATCCCGGCAGACGGACGGACGGGAGGGGTCGAAATTTAATTCGCTCTGATACGCGCCGCGCGTTCCCATACGCGTCCGATTTTCGGGGGCCACATTCGGCGAGGGGGTCGCATTCCGCCACGCGATATCGTTACAGACGGCCCACACAGTTTCGGGTATGTTGAGGGGAGCGCGCTAGGGATGCATCCATTTTCATCGCGATGATAAATGAAGCGCCGTGGATCGCGCGAACGCACTTGGAGAGCTCCGAGCGGGAAAGCGAGAAGAAAATTCTCGCGGTTCTGCAGCGAGTAGCTCGCGCGCTATCAGCGATCGCGCGAGGGTTGCAGCCGGTCTCGTAACTGCCGTCGCGAGCTGCGCGCGCAATCGATAACGGCGCCGACGTTGATCCTAAACAGGGATGCGAATTTTCGCGACGCGCGAGGAACAAACGCGCGGCTAATGAGACGTTGATTTTATCGTCCAGCGCGGGCTCAACGCCAGACAGCGTTGCGCCGCCACGACACAACGGGCTGCTCTCTCTCTCTCTCTTTCTCTCTCCCTCTCTAATCATACCGCTATGAATGCTTAACGGGCGCTCTCGGGTCGTTTTAAGCACAAAGCAGGATAGAGTGGAATGTTACAGGTTCACGGCTGGCGCGCCGTCCTGGAGTAGCCTAAGGCAACGCCCGGCTGGAATATCCATCTGGCGTTAACGCGGGGCGACCCGGGTCTCAGTGTCGAATTCCGGGGATAACCCCTGGATAGCCTATATCGGCTGGCAGCCGAGCCTTTGTGACTAGAGTTTCGTTAAGCGTCAAATTTCGTTCGGACCGCTCCGAGCCGAGTACTCGCTATTCGACGTTTCCTAGTCAAGAGCGTTTCGGTGTTCCCGTCACGTCGACCCTATAAAGTCCGCGTGGAATCCCGCGCACGGAATCCCGCGCCAGATACACGAGGAATGGCCAAAAAAAAAAAAGGAAAGGAAGAAAGAAGGATAGATAAAAAGAGATAACTTTTCGGTCCCCGATGCTCGACTTTTAATGCAACGCAGGCGAGACGGCACGCCGGTTGGCGGCATCCGCGTTTAAACGTTGCGCGATCACGCGTCGCGATAACGACGGAAAACTTTCTCTCCCCTACCACGGGATCGTGAAACCTGCCCCTTTTACGTGTCAAGCTTCCCCGTTTTCCCCATAGAGAACTATAAAATACACGCCGCCGGAGCCACGTGCGGAACACAAAGCCCCTACGACTCGCGTAATAATTTCACGGATTGTTGCGCGAGATATCCAACTAAATTAATACTCGGACAAAGCGCGATGAAATAATGGCGATATTTTTTAGTGGAATTAAATTTCCTCGGTTACATTCCATTCTCCCGTCTCTCCGATGAACAAACAGATTCGAGATGCGTCCCGAACAAAAATTCTTTCCTGGGATTTTCTAATTCGTGCAACGCCAGCCGTCCCGCACGTACAAACAGGCGGACAGTCGCCAATCGCGATAACTGAAATCACATTGCGGGCAAGCTTAATTAGATGCGAGGGACGCGCGTCGTAAAAACGATTTTGCGCGATGCACCCCCGCGGAATCCGACCGGCTCGATGGAACTTTGGCCAGGCTCGCTACTTTGTACCGAGGCCGCCTCGGAACTTTGCTCGGCGGCGCGAAACGAACTGACGTGCCGACTGAACATTGCAAACTCGCAATCAACATTTCCGGGATACTCTTAGAACTACGTCAATTAACCGGCCGGTGCGTTCGGCGAACTTTACACCGAGAAACCCGGACGGGGCCGTCTTAATTCGAGCGTGGTCGCAATAATACCCGCTTGTCGTTTTCAGCGTGGACCGACGCGCGTATCGTCAGAAAAGAACCAAGCGTTTCTCTCGGGGAAACGAGGATTCTGGTTGATCGAAAAATGAAGCAACTGCTTCTCCGGAAAGCTGAAAGGACGAGAAGCTGGTGATGCTTCGTGATAACCGACGCGTCGTAAGATCATGAATGGACACGGGGAATTGTTGAGCATCGATGTACACGTGCGTTAATATTTGGATTTTAATAAGCGCTCGTGTACCGCTCGGCGGAGAAAAGAATCTTGTCGTCCGTGATTTCAATCGAGATGGGATTACGCGCACGAAAGTTGGCGACTGCTCTCGCGTAAAACGGACGATAAAAGATACGCGCTTCTGCGTCCGAGAGCCGGCAAGAAACTCGCGCGATTCATTAAAAACTTCGCGCCGATCTTTGCTTTGAATTATTGAGCGCTTGGCATCGTTGAGTCGCCCTTCGGCGAAGGACGAACTTCTAATCTGGTCTAACTTTTTAAAGCCCGTAATTAACAGCCCTGAAACGCCAACTTAACGTCTGCGTACGCCCGGGCATAAGTTTGCGCTATTATAATGCCCGTAATTCCCTAATGTGTTATTCGTTATGCCCGAAAGTAGATACTTTCCAGATAGAATCGCAACAGCCCCGCGGCAGGATCTACGCGAACAGAGCACGATGAACGATGAACGTTATATAGCAAGAAAGCTGCAATGAAAGTACGTAAAATATTTCATCTCGGCACATACCATCAATGCGATTCTCACGCGAGGAGGAGGAGCTCACAAGAAGATGGAAAGGGCAAACGGAACCGTTGTCTCCCGTCGAGCTTGCATTTCGAATTTACCGTTAATGAAATCGCGGAGAATGTCCTGTTATTGATCTCCGGATGGGGCGACGGGATATAAACGGTGTGAACAAGCGAACGGAGGCGGTGGCATGCCGAGATGAAAAGGCGAGAGAGCGACGGAGCGCTCGCTTGAGGGACAGAGTGAGAGAGAGAGAGAGAGAGAGAGAGAGAGAGAGGAGAGGGGGAGTGGAAGGGAAGAAGAGACAAGACTAAAGGTTGGAAGCAGGACAATGAATTAACATACCAAAAGGGCGGACGCACTGAACTCGGGAAATACGACCTTCTCATTTTTTAGTTTCTTTCTCGGTTCTCATACGTTCTCGTACACGCTGCGGAGAGAGAGAGAGAGAGAGAGAGAGAGAGAGAGAGAGAGAGAGAGAGAGAAAGAGCGTTAGCGCTTAATGAAAATCTACAGGACTTAAAACATTTGCCCGCATTTTCGGACGACCGTCATCAATCTCGAACAACGTTAACGCGATACTGTTGTCGTCTCTCTTCTTCGACGGGAAACGATTAAGAGCGCTCGACGAGTTTGATAAAATTCAATCTCACGCACTGACGATCCCGCATCGTGAAGCCAAGCGAGTAGCTCGGTGAATTGAGAAACGCGAACAGGAAGAAGAATCTTTCTTGCCTTCTAGAACGCGATGGGTCTTGACTGCGTCGTTAGTGCCTAAATTGCAGTAAAAATGATTTTTACGAGTAGCTTATTTCCTTCGATCGATTAAGATTTAAGAGGATACATGAAGAGATACATCCCGAATTTATTAAAGAGCTCGCTTCTGACGGCGAGAGAAATTCAACGTCGCCTTATCAGCGCAGGCCAGCGCGGTAAGAAATATCCTGGATCCAGCGCGAAGGATAGGGCATCGGAACACCCTTCGGAGCGGATAAGGAGCGCGCGCGCGCGCTCGTAACGAAAGAAACGAGCCGGAACTTTATCAAAGAGCTACGTGATCCCTGCACTTAACGACCGGCCGTCCGTACAACGCCCGGAACGAAACGGGAGATAGCTGGTTCTCTACGTGATCCGAGGTTTCCACAAATTGCTTTTGTTAGCGCCCGAGTGACCTTTGTCCTCGTCGATCCCGGCACGACGTCCCCGTGCGGAGATCTCGACTCGCGGAAGCGCGCGTCCACGCGAGCGCGACAAGATGGACGAGCGCGAGCGGCCGCGGTCGCGTCGAAGACGGCGGCGGAATTTCCCGCGCGTGCATTAAGAAAACACGAGCAGTGGCAAACTCCAGTGGCAAGAGCGACGCGGAAAGTTTCCACGTGCTCAACTTCCTCCGGGCCCAAAAGTTTCCGACGACCACCGACGAGCCGGCGAGAGGCAAACAAAATCGCCGGACGGAGTCCGGTCGATGCATCCCCGCGTTGCATCATCAGACGGACGTGTCTGTATAACGAGCACGGTTCTGTTCGTGCTTCTTATATCCGTGAACCTTGAAATGGATTATTCAGAATTGTCTGCAGACAGGAAGACCGTCTCCGCCGAGTTTGATCTCGCGAAAGCGACCCGATTTCCGCCCCGCGTTAGCGGACAGGAATCGATGTTGCCATAGATACCAACTCGCTCGAACGTCGATCTCTAAGTTATCGCTAAATATGTACGAAGACGTTAACAGGCGCGCCTCGAGTTCGACAGGCAAACTGTCGCCACGAACTAGATCCAGATTTGCTGACCGCCCAAGTGCGACGTTGTCTTCCGCGATTAACAAGATGTAACGGGGATTAGCTTTGAGCTGTATCGAAACGATTTCACGAATCGCTTCGCGTAATCCTTCGCATGATAACATAATCCTCCGCTGGGGAGGAGGGACGCAACGCGTATCGAGGGATGCGCGAGGCATTCGTTGCTGAGGGATATCCGTACAATTGAATTATTTCGTCGCGCTCATGTATTTCTTGCGTTTAATTCATACCGTTCGTCTACCGTTCGCGATGCGTAATCAGAGATATGATAACTACTCCTCTATAATTCACCGCGATATTTACATTCGGTACATTCATCGCTATGCATAAGCTAATACCGTCCCGGAAATCTTTATTTATTCATTTGCAGCAGCTTCAGTCTACCCCGTAAGTTTCCATGCCAGGAAACACGCGCGCGCGCGTGCACGCAATGAGTATGACAAATTACGCGAACTAAATAGCGGAGCGGAAAGAGGTGAAAGGGGAGCACAGTCGGCGCGGTTCGCCGGTGCAGGAAGAGCAGCGGCGTGTCGCACGATGTGCTAATAACTCCCGGGCTGCATTCGCAAAAAGGATATACCGAGCTTTCGGGATATACCGAGCGCGCGCTTCCGACCTAGGAATAACGATCGCTGTTGACCGTCCATCGTGTCGGTAAGCATGGCGGATATCGGATAGATTACAAACCCTGCACGCTTGTTCGTCCGCGCGCGAGCCGCTTGCGATCGCGACGATGAAATCGCGTCACGTATGGAAGTAAATACCAAAGCATCAAAGGCAGATCGCAAAAAGCAATGCCGCGACAGGGCGGATAAAAAGGGTGGATCTTCCGCTGAGAGGGACTTCCGCTGAATGATAACGCGCGCGATTACGGGATCGTCGATAGGTACAAACGCGCCACGAACGAGCGTCCGTGTGATACGTCGAGCATGATGAAGGCGAGAGACCGCTCCAATAAAGCAGCGAAACGAGGAACGGTACCGCCGCTACACAGTGGAAACCGGTAAGTGCAGGCACTCTTACGGCAATCTGGCACACGGCCAGTGTTCGCTCCGCTCGACTTGGACCGTGCTTCCGGTCCAACCGGCAGCCTCCGTTCGTTGCCGTTGCCTGCTGCAAACTAGCCGAGCGAACGCGCCGAGCGTCCTGATCGATCGGGATTCAATCCCGGCGATTCGATCCCGGAACGCGTCAAACAAGACCAAGCTCCGCGACGCGATGACGATTGCACTTGGGATCGCGCGAATCGACAGCTTTGACGAGGACCGACGTCGGCCGCGATTATACGGCCATCGCCGAGGAACTTTGATCTGTCGGGGCGCGCGTGTCGGATGTACACGCTTCATCGACCGCGAAACGAGTGACGAGACGTTCGTGCCAATCATCGACGATTCATCGCGATCTTAATCATCTCGTCCATCATCGATTATCGGGTTCACGAGATAATTGCCGCCAGGTGTCTCGCGTAAATCTCTTTGCATAATTTCTCGGACGAGTATAATGCAGGTGCAGGAGGAGGACGATCCTCGGCACGTCCGCGCGAACAGACGCAAATGCAAATCGCAGGAGCTCGGTCCGAGGCTCGGCGCTCGCGGCGATATTTCGACGTTTCCGCCGATCTCGTCCGCGAACGAGAGTCCGCGAGAGGGGAAACCAACGAATTGATCATAACCTCCGGCTCGTACCTCAAGGTTAGACAAAATTACTCTGACGTATAGCTCGTGGCAATCTCCGAAATCGCTAGTACCTCCATCAGACAACTTTCCGCATATATTTACCGAAGCCGTCTGCCAAACTACATACTATCTCTCAACCCCTCCAGCTTTTGATACACGACTCGTGACAATTCGCGAGTAGCAAGTTACATAGCCCAAGGGCGATCTACTCTCCGCGGTGCAGCGCAGATAGCTTCCAACATCCGTGCCGCGTCTTCCTCCCCGTAGGTCCCCCCGCCCCTTCACCCCTCGCTCGCTCCTCGTTTCCTCTCCCTCTGGCTCGCCCGCTGTGAAAATAGGCTTTGTTTTCAGCGGAGTCTCCTCCATTTTCCGGTTGCCGCTCCACGAACGCTCCAGTCGGCGATGAAACAGCCGGCTCTGCTCACAGCCGAGATACCACTTTCGTGGTATCCGCCGCGTACGTCGCCGCGTCATCTACCTTGGCAGCTGAATCATTCGACGTGAACCGTACGACTTCTCGTCTCGCGAAAGTTCTCGGATTCCGCGGAGCAGAACGGGCCTTATTCACCGCCCTTCGAGAGGGCCGGAGGGAGCGCCGCGTGCGCAGGACGAATTCAATTTCCGCGCCGGCGACCGACGCTGTTCTGGAGGATGCGCGAAGATCTCGTTTCGTTGCGCGTGATGAGGAAGAAAGCGGCTCTCTCGCTCCCCATCGGTTCGACGGAACGTGAATCTTACGGGAGATCCCCTGGAGAAATTGTCGCAGCTTTATTCCCGAGCGCCTTATACCTTTCGACTGTCATTCGATCGCAGCCTTCCAATTCTGTAGGCAGACGAATCTCATTGTCTATCATCCCGCGCTCGTCATGTCCCCCGTCTCCGCTCCCTTCGCGCGATTTAGCTGATGGCTGAGGGAGTCGATAGCAGGATAGGAGTCTCACCCTGCAGTGAGCGAGAGGTGCTAGAAAGCGAGCGGAGCTTCCGAGTAGCTTTCGAGTCTCGCAACGTCGTTTCCGAATGTCGCGGGGAGCTCGCGATCAGTCTGACGCTAACGATGCTTCTCGCGCGGGAGCACGACGAACATCGCGAGGAAAACGAGGAGACGGTACGATCTTTCCATCGTCGCGGGAAATCGAGAGGGAAGGAGCATCGGACGCGGGACGCTCGTGGCGCCGAAAGGTCAAAAATCGCGCGAGGAACACGTGCATCGTGAGGATGCACGGCCTGGCGTGCACCGGCTGTGCGAAACGTGCAGCTCGATCACGAGATAGCACCGTCTCGAATGCACCCAGAGTACCTCGTTCCTAGCCTGCGTAATGAACCTCCGCCGGCGAAGACGTAAAAAGAAGACGCACGCTCGCAATTTCGCCGGTCGAATCGCTTGTTAAATTTAAACAAGCCTCAGCTTTAACGAGCAGCCGCGAAATAACCCGACACTGCTTCCTCTCAGCGCAATGCGTTATTAACAACATCTCTTGCTATTTAGTGGCGAGTTAGTTATGGCGCTTTTTATGGCTCTCTTCGTTATATCTCGCCGCGATATTCCTGCGCGTGTCACGGGCGAAATAACGCGCGTCGCGTTAACCTGATGCTTTCAATTACGAGATTATCTCGCGCCCGGATATTTACGTCTGATTCGATATCTCAAATTGTGCTTTCGAGATTAGGCTAGCAGAGTCGGAGACATTTTGCAAGACAATTGCTGGTTCGTGGCAAACTGCAGAGTGACTTTTTTTTCGGAAAACGTTTACATCGCATTATATATCTTTTTTTCTTTCATTCCTATCTCGAGTATCCTAGTGTGACTAAATATACGATACACATACAAATCAAATCTCATCAAGATTTAGTCTCGCGATTTAGCCAAAGATCAAGAACAAAAATCGTCTTTGACGCGCCGCGATTGTTTATCCCGAAGAAGAAAGAAGATCGACTCTTAACGAAGGCTTTCTAATGAAGCGACGCATTCGTCCTAATGCAACGTATTCTTATCAAAGGAAATAATTCCTCGCGTACACGCGTACACGCCGCTTGGGCGTGCGAGAGAAACGAGTGCAATGTTATTCCGGTCGATCGAATGCGAGTCAGCCAAGAGACGCGCGAGACACCGCGAGTCTCCTCAAAAGCCGCAAGACTGTAATGCTATTTTGACAAGCGTCGTGCAAGCAAAACGAATAAGACCTCGTTACCATAGATACGGCCTCTCTCTTTCTCTCTCTCTCTCTCTCTCTCTCTCTCTCTCTCTCTCTCTCTCGCGTGCAGTTGCACCGTATATTAAAAACATGCCCCTCGGCCCAAGCGCTCCCATCGCTGGTCCGCGGAATATTCTATCAACGCAATCCCGCTTGAACCCCGCACGGTATGGTAGCCCGCGGTGGATAACGGATAATGAAACCATCCCAATGAGGGAAATGACATACCATGGCGCGCACCATCGACGGACGCGACGACGACGGGGGTTGAAATTTAGCGAGGCAGAAGAGCATTTATAATAAACTACGGTTCGATCTGATCCGTTGTTCGCACAGCGACGCACCGCTATTATCGATGCGAAATTATTCAACATTTTCGATCGCGATCGCGACTGCCGCGCGGACGACAAATCGTCCGACTGCGACGAGAAATTAATATGTCGATCTCGTCGTTTAATTCGCGCCGAGACGCGCGTATCGAAGCAATCGTCGCTCGTTCGTTAATTACGCGATTTGGATAAATGAAATGGATAAAGTCCTGCCTGGGAATCCTGACGAGCTGGAATTTCCCATTTCGATAAACGCGGGGAAATGTATCTTGCGTCAATAGAGTTCGCTTCGGGAGCATCTCTCTCTCTCTCTCTCTCTCTCTCTCTCTCTCTCTCTCTCTCTCTCTCTCTCTCKCTCTCTCTCTCCCTCTCTCGTCCAAGTTATCGTCGATCTCAATAAGCTTCAATCCTGCTTAGACTTCAATTAATTGCGGCTAACGCTTGCGGAAACGGCCTCGTCACGTCCAAGAGCCCGCCTGATTTCCAACAATAACCGCTAATGCGCGACAGAAGGGAAGCCGAAGCGACGACTGTTACTTGGCGTAATCGCGCGGTGTCCGTCAACCGTCACCGATTCGTTCAATCGACCTAACGTCGAAGGCTGCAATTGAATACAGCCGGTCGTAAAAACGCGACGACGTTCGTCGAGATACGACGCGGTCGACGGCTGCAGGCTGGGAAGCGGAGGAGCGGAGTTAAGGCAATGGCAACGGGGGCAGAGGGCGGCGGGTCAACGGCGCATCGCATCGCGTCGCGTCGCGTCGCGTCGCGTCGCCGCTGAGACGACTCTAAAGTGATTTCGCCAGAAGTGACATTGGCGGATGAGCGAGCGTTTTATCGCGAGGCTAACGAGGCGGTCCGCGACGACCCGACTTTGCCGCGCTCGGTTTCTCACCGCACCGCACCGCACCGCACCGCACCGCACCGCACCGCACCGCCATGGGCCGAAAGGAAGACGGAGAGAAGAAAAAGAGACAGGGGAAAGAGGAAGAAAAGAGGAGGAGAGAGAGAGAGAGGCCACCCTCCCCCGCATCTCCTCCCAAATAAATCCCCTTTTTACGACGGAGATTTATGAAAGCCATTCCGCCGCCTCCTGTCCCTTATCCTTGCCGCGTCTCGCCCCTCCCCCTACGACCTACACACCCCGGCCTACACTCCATCTTTCCCCGCTCGCCGACGTATAAGGGAAGGAATTGCGCGAACCTCCTCCCGCCAATGGCGGTGCGCGAGGATGAGTTCGGGCGCTGAAACCTAACCGTGGCCTGAGTATCCCGGATTCCGGGCAGTTTCCGGCAAAATGAGGTAATTAGGATGCAGACGAGGAACGATGTCGCTTCTCTCCCTTCTCCCTCTATCCCTCCTTCCTCCCTTACCACCACCACCACCACCACCACCACCACCACCGGCCTCCATGTCGGCGTCCTCGCTCGCACCTCCGCGAGTCTCGATATCCCCCGCACGGCTCTGCACACCCCCATCATCCTCGTCGGCAAACCCTCTCCCGTATCCCTCCGCAAAGCCTCGACATCGTGTCGAGAACAGCGGCACGACGCTAAATCAAAAGTGTCGCGCTAAGAAGTCTCTTGGCATTTCGCGAGGATGTACACTGCCATCGTTCTCGCTCATCTAACGGGATTGGGAGCGACCTGGTCGGAATTTTAACGACACCGGGATACGAGAGGAGCGCTACGGGGTCGTGATACGAGTAACCCTGTTCATCGATCATCATTATGACAATGAGACGGCCGGTGTCTTTCGTTTGGGCAAAGTGGCGAAGGTGGATTTCCGCAGTTTCCCGGGGAAACTTTTCGAATAAGTAAGGATAAAGAAAATGAAAATGAGGCGCGGACAAATTGCAATGTCGGGAACGTCGGTGTATCTCTCCCACCGTGAGACAAATGGGACCAAGCGAGCTACGGAAGTAGCGCTTGCGGCGAGGCGGGGCGAGGGGCGAACGCATTGATGACTTTTTGATAGAGCACGGGCGGAGGATTGCTTCCGGCGGTGTAAATCTGGCAGGGATGCACGTACACGCGAGCCCGCCAAACGGAACATCAACTGTATCGATCTTGACGAGGCTGAGATTTCCGACATTTCCAAGATCACGACCAACGATTCCAGCAACATTTCCAGCTACGTGGTCTCGTTTTATCGCGACGTGTGTATCGTGGTCGGTATGGGCAAACTTTATGGAGCGAGTGCCGAATGAGGCTGATATCGTCTTTTCCGACAGGGAAAAGAATCGCGATCGCCCGTTTCCAGGCTTGCACGCGGCTGAATCCCGTATGCAAGGATGCTAGCCAGAGTATCAACAACAGGAAAAGTTAACTCGATAATCCTGCGCATTATGTAAGCATGAGCGAGCGTACATTAGAATGTGATGATAGCGGCGCGTAAATTATCGCAAACTTTCCCGATGCACTCGACTTTGCACCATCTCTCGCTCGACTCTGCACCGGATGTGCCAAGCTTTCCGCGGCGACGCCCGTAAAAGCCCGTCTTCCGATCGGCCGATTTCAAGCGGCGCGCTCTCTTATTATTTCTCGCCAGCTCGAGAAGTTTCCAGGATCGTATGGAAATCCAGAGCGAAGTTTCCACGACGACCGTCGTCGTTCTCGAAGAGGACTCCAAACACGTTGTCGCTCGCATGGGAGATATCTTGCCGGATACCGAGCGCTGTGAAGTGGATAGCGGGAATGTTGGAGCGTGGATAGTTGGAACGCGCGAATACCGTTCGTCGGAACGCACGAGGAAGAAGAGAGAGAGAGAGAGAGAGAGGCAGAAGGCGGTAAGGGAAAAGCGTCATCGAGCAAAGAGGGCCGCCTCTAATTCGCGCGCCTTCTAACCACTTCCTTTCCAGCTAGACGCTCGACGACACTCGTGGCGTTGAAGAGCTGCCCGGAGCACCGGAAAGGGTACTTTCGTTTGGAACGCGGCCAGGGGTGGTCCCGTTGTCGCAGATCCGATGCAAATGCCGCGCAAGAGAGCGCTTGCCGCAGTCGATGCGGACCGAGCGCGAAAATAACGACGCCCCCGTAAATCCAAGCTGCGTGACGTGCAAGCGGAGCCGAATGCCGAGACGGACGAGGACTCGCGAATCGCGAGAGGCGATTTAAGAACGCTTTAGAGATTTAAGAACGCTCGCGAGATCTGCGCGAGAGGAATCCTCGAGATACTTTGAGATCATATCCAAGTCGCAGCAAAGCAACGACTGCCGCATCGACGGACAAAAGACATTGCCCACGACAATCCAAACAGACGAATCACACACGCTCCGTCCTTTCCTCCGTCGTTTCGTCGCGAGGATTCTGCCGGAGCGTCAAACTGGAGCACGTAACGGAGCAGCTGCTGCTGTTTGCTGCAGCAACAACCGGCTGAAGCCCCAAATTACGAAAACGGATGACGGAGAAGCGCCACGGCTTCATTAACAGCAATTTATCACGGGACCGGAAGGAGAGGGTGGAGGTGGGATGGGGGGGGGGGAAGGAAGGGGGAGGCCGACCGGGGGTCAACGGCAAGCGCTACCATTAACCGCCTAAGGTCGTTAGGTTGCGGTTTGACATGAGAACATGCCCATAACACCGTTCGGTTATATACGTGCACGGCGGAGCGCGGGGGTGAGCTCGCCCTGCGGCGCTGCGCGCGGAGAGGACGGGGAAGGAGAGAGGTGCGCCGCTGAAGGGTTGGCGGCGAGAGGACGCGCGCGCAAACGAACGTTAAAGCACGGGAATACTTGCCGCCGCGTCACGAGCTAACCATTAGCGGTCGTGGCCGGTCCGCGTTTGGATGCCCCGTTATTGAATCGGTTAGCTACCTACGCTCCCTCCGGGGAATATCGCGGCCGGTATTACACGCTCCGTCGCTAACGTTAAGACTGACGAGGGTTGCGCGCGAGAACGCGTGCGCGTTCGCAGATCGCGGCGCATCGGGTCGACGCGAAAGTGCCCGTCCTTCGGACTTCCTTCAAGTTGCAGACGCGACGAGTCGCGAGAAATGCGCCAGTAGTGTTTCCGCAACGCGACAAGACGAAGCCGTGTCAATTTATAACTGACAATCGGATTTCAGTTTTCGCATGTTCGACGGTAAGCAATGTCGGTGTCATTTCATTAGCAAGTGTATTTCACGCTTTCGTTTCGCTGGTGCGATTTCAAAAATGCGATCGGAAAGCAATAATTCCATTTTCCAAACACGATCTATCCCGCAAATCTATCTGAAATTCTTAATTGAAAGGTGATACGAGTGAGCTGCTCGTTTCCGATTAATCAGCCGATTAATTACGATCATAGGAATTACGATGGTAGGAACAGCGCTTACGATAGAATAAATAAAAGGGAAGGAAAGCTGTCGATGGAAATTTCCGTATTTGTTTCAATTAAAAAATTTGTATCCTGATTGGAAATCTGAAAATATAGCCTGACGAGATTCGACATATGTTTACAAAGGATTACGCGTCCTCTGACGAATCAATTTTTCAACCGGCCCCTTTGTCGAATCCGACCAACTTGATGACCGGATTGAAAATGTTTCGCAGCATGTTCGGAACCCTGACGAATATCGAGTAGGTATCGCTGGCGCGGAATGGGGTGTATCGAGCTATTCAAAGCAGCGACTGATCCCACTGAAAGAATAAACTGATACGTAGATACATAGGGAGCAGATGATCCAATCTATTTCTGCGGTGCATTCGCGGATAAGTTAATATCTCATAACCCCGACAGCCGCGGAATAATTTGACGGATTTGCCTTGCGCGGATTTTTCTTCAAAGACTCTAACGATAAACGCGAGGGAGAGATGCGAAACGCCAAAAAATTGATCGCTACATTAAGCGCAAATATTGAACAATGAACAATCTCACAGGCATTACTTTGCGATGGTGAACCTTTTGAATAAAACTAACTACCTCCGTTCTTTCGACGCATGCAATCTCCAAATGGACGCGCGCGCCGAGATATAACAAAGAAATCTCATTTTACGTTCAACGCTCGTATCAAAATCATTCATTTTCTTCGCGAGGCAAAGCACTAGAGGCGAATTACTTGCTTGCTTGATAAGGCAACCTCGCGATTCCGCGAAGATAACAAACGCGCTAACGCACGCGCAAGCGATGCCTAGTTTTTGCCTAGTTGCGTTAACTGATACACGCGGGGAACTTCGTCGGGGAACGACGTGAAGAACGATGCGTGGTGTTTAGCACGTGCGTTCCGAGGACAACGTTAATTCTTGGAGAATTCGCCAAAGCATCAGCCTCGTTCTCCTCGCTTCGCTGCGCGAGCGGGCTTCTTTTAATTAAAATTACCCGCCCTACGTTCGCTTGCACAAGATTTAATCGCTGATCGAGCGCAGCCCTGCGCTCGTATAATTTAAGTTGCATCGTATCGGCTAAAGCTGCCTTTGCGTCGGACTAATCCGTGCAAAATCGGTGGGATTGCGAGCTTACGTGAGTATCAAAGTGAGCAAAGAGTGCAGAGAAGCGTGCAGAGAGGAGAGGAGAAATTGAGGAAAGTACAGAGAAGGAGAGAGAAAGAGAGAGAGAGAGAGAGAGAGAGAGAGAGAGAGAGAGAGAGAGAGAGAGAGAGAGAGAGAGAGAGGAAAAGGAAGAAGAAGAGATAGACCACATCGAAAACGGCTCACAAATATATTAGATCCGCCTCGATTTTCATTACACCGACATAATGCAAAGAAGAAACCAATATGGATTTGGATTGCGTTATCCGTATATATTGCAGAATCTTGTTGACGTAACACAGCTGATTCGCAACAGCAAACGCTGTTTCCGCGCGACGTAAAGCTTGCAATGGCCGGATCGAACATTAGTTGGAAAATTTCCGTGACTATTAAACTGATTGCCCCCTCTTATAACGAAAATGGCGATTTATTGTCCCGATTTCTCAATCCCTCCGGCATATTAAGCACCTTTACGATACACGCTCGAAATCAGAGTTCTTTAAAAGTGAAGCTTGCTTAATCCGTAAAAACTGGCTGGTCTGCACGAAGAATGGGATATTTATTCAGTTTAAATCCCCCGATTATATCGATTCGCGGAAATCCTTGTATCTCGAATCTCTAATGAAAACATTACACGATTCGGGATCTCTCTTCCAGCGAAGATCGGCTTTAGACCGTCGACCATGGTTTTTGCCACGGGAAGATTATAGAAAAGCAATCAGATTATAGAAAAGCGATTGCGTATTGATTGTTCCCGTTTCAACGCGTTTCACAGCTACGACTCCGATACGCTCAGCTCTCTGCAGCGTATTTATAAATGTACATCGTCGTGGTGATTGCAAAGGAGGCTCCAATGTACGCCCCTGAAGCCTGAACTCGTTAATGCGAATGCAATCGAGAGAGAGCGAGAGAGAGAGAGAGAGAGAGAGAGAGAGAGAGAGAGAGAGAGAGGAAAAGAGCTCGATACGTTTCTTGAGTCGCTCGTCGCGAGCAAGCACAAAGTGCGGAGACATAAAAGCAAACGAGAGCTCCCGATGGTCGATGAGCGCGCCGCGATATTTCTTTAATTAAGAAATAATTAACCGCCGATGGCTCGAAATAGCAAGGGAAACTCATAGAGCACACGTTGCTTTACGCGACCGAAAGGGTAGACCCTTTCACCCTCGACTCGCCCTTTGCGCACTCGCGCGCTCCTGCAGCTCCTCTCGCTCTTCCGCTTCCTCTCGCAGATTATTAATTTCATTAATTCCCCCGCGGCTCCCCGGAATCTCTCGCTCTCGTTAAATCGGCGGACTTTTAAAGTCTGCTAACAAGTAAATGCACGCGAGCTGTGCCACGCCTGTCGGAAAGGAAAAGTTACAGCACTTCCGCGAGGCTAATGAAGACGCGCTAACGTACTGCAATCGATAGCCTTCGCAACTGAGCCGAATCCGCTTCGATGTTTGGGAGCAACGAGATCTGCTCGAGATGGAGAAGAAATCTCTTTATTCGTAAGACATTTGATAGCGCTTATCGCTATCCCGGACGTAATCGCTCAACAAGGCACTTGAAAGAATATACGGCGTGCTCTGCAGCAAGTTAGCTTGATAAAGTACGCGGATAACGTACTTTATACGTACGTTAAAGCAAGCGCGATGCATCGCGCGCTTGCGCAACTGGAAATTTGTCATTTTGCTTGCGATGGCTGGTGGCGGAATTAAGCTTGATACGAAATGACGAGCCGCGCGAGTTATCCTGATTGCGGAATTCGCGATCACGCGAAAGCGCCGGGAAGCACGCGACAGGCAAACGCGCGTTCCGCTTCCCTCGATCCACGCGGACTCATTTCGCATCAATATTACGCGGCGGGTGTCGACGCGAGTCCGTTTTCCCCGCTTCGTTACGTACGTCCTCTGCGAAATACAGCTCTTGGAGCGATTATCGCGTGCATACTTTATGCGACAGGAGCGAGCCACACGCGCGTGATCGAAGAAAGCAGCGGAATGATGAATTACTACGGCTCGCGATATTGCGAGAGCTCGCGAAGCAGTTAAAATTACCTCTCCTTAATTCGCGCGATCGCGCCAGTCCGCGAACCGATATCGGCGGAAAGTGGCGCTAATACCTGCGCTTTGTGGAATCGCGAGGACGTTTCAGCAGCGCGGCTCGCTGCTCGACGACGGTCGAGCGAGTTTCCGAGGAAATGCGCGCGTACTCGGGAAGAAGAAGACGGCAAACGGAGAAAGACGAAGGCGAGGAGAGGGATGGAAGCCGAGGGGCGATACGGGAAAAAGTGAATATTGGCTATCTCTGAGCTTCGACGTCATTAAAACTTTTAGATTGCATAAGAATGGCGCCTCGCTCCGCGGGCTCT
The DNA here is from genome assembly GCA_020341155.1 of Eciton burchellii. Lineage (NCBI taxonomy): Eukaryota > Metazoa > Arthropoda > Insecta > Hymenoptera > Formicidae > Eciton > Eciton burchellii. Next base: position 3,642,377 of record JAHMML010000009.1, read on the forward strand.
CTTGAGAGAACGTCACGTCGGGCAAGAAATTCCTGTTCGGCCAGCCGGTAATTACGGAATCCATGATAAATTAAGAGAGCAAGATGAGCGCGTCTGGTTTTTGCCGGTGCCGAGGTTTCGCAGAAGCCCACATATTTTTGCCCTCTGATCTATAAAGCGCCGCGGTTTTTCCTCCTCTTCGCGTGAGTCCTCGCGTTATTCGCGCGCGCGATATTTACGTTGGAATTCCTTCGCCACGAGCGCCGCTCGTGTATTTGCGAGAGACCGGGTTGCAAATAACGTTCGTTCGCACGCTATATAGGTGAGACAATGGGAAAACCGCGACAACGAGCACCGTTGAATCGGAGTCGATAACGAGGAGATCGCGTCGTCCGCTAAACGACACGCGGCCGCGCCGTGTCGCGAAATTCGTCCGCGTTCATCGCCGCGTTATCGCGCGTTAAGAGCCGAGTTCGAAAACTAAGGAAAAATCTAAGGAAAAAAAACTCTCGGGGATCCGCTGCACGTCACTTGCGGTGACGTTCGAACGCGTAGAATGCGCTTGGAGGCGCATCGCAGAAATACGCTTCCATTATCGCGGTCGCACCTGTGGCAGCGAACACGCCGGCGAGACTCGTCCCGAAAGTACATGTGCGCCATTTGCACGCGAATGATTTGAATAAAGAGTGGGCGAGCGAGCGAGAGAGAGAGAGAGAGAGAGAGAGAGAGAGAGAGAGAGAGAGAGAGAGGATAAAGAGGAATAAATAGAGTCGGCGAGAGATCGCGCGCGCGCGGGAATACAGAGTTGGACACAAACGAAGTTATTTTGCGACCGACGCTGTTAACGTAACAGCGGAAAGCACGCATTCCAGAAGCGACTGCAGCACGGCATACCGTTCTGTCGTGGCTGCGACCGCGGCCGTACGCTCCATCCGTAAAGTTCATCGCGATCATCGCGAATGTTGCAAACAGCGAAAATTGCATGATACGCGCAAAGGCGCAAAGGGCAAACGGCGCGCCGGCTCGTCCGATTAAACAAGCGACTACACAGCTGTTCTTGTAACGGTTCCTTTAAGCGCGCGAGATGAGCGAAGACGAGAGCCCTTTTCCTCGGGCTCTATTTTCCTCGAGCGTGGAGCCCGCCCTCGATCAAGGTAAGAAGGGAAAATGGGAAAGCCGAATGACGTCCGCATCTCTCGTCTCGTTACGCTGCATACGCACTCGCGCTAATGAGAGCGCGTGCGTCGTTATCGGATGCATTACAAATACTTGCGAGTTAAACATACCCGCGCTATCGATCATCGCGTACGTCCCTCGGCTGAAAAATATATCCGGGCGAGCGCTTGTGAATCCGCGCGCTCGTATTTATGCTAAAAGGCTCGGCGAATCCAACGAGCGCCGATCCATAAATGCACGCGTCGAAAATTGTATACCGCACTTGTGATTCCGCTCTCCGCTTTGATCGGACTTTTAGCCCTTCAGCGCGCGCACGCGCGCGTTTATTAATCGTCGAGATTAAATCACGGTAGCTTGTCCCGTGCTCCGATATTCCCGAGCGACATCGAAGCGGCAGCATAATCGCGATTATTTATCTCGCAAACAGCCGCGAGATAGAATCGCTGCGCGATCATTCCTCTCTCTCTCTCTCTGTCTCTCTATTTTTTTTTTTCGTCAAAGCGACGCGACGTTATCGGTGATCAAGGATCCGATGCGGCATGATAGCGTCCGACGACGTTAATTAGGTTTTCGCGCGCGCAACTGCGATAAGCGGCGCGGGCCGGTAAATCTTGGCCGTGGATCTGGATTAATTTTGTAAACTTGGCTGCGTCGGCTTTTACGGGCGCCCGTAAATTTTCCGATTCAACACTCCCGAGCAACGAGCGATGCGAACGCTCTCTCTCTCTCTCTCTCTCTCTCTCTCTCTCTCTCTCTCTCTCTCTCTCTCTCTCTCTGTCCCTCCCTCTTTTTCCCTTCCGCTCGCTCGCTCTCTCTTTTTTTCTCTTTTATTTCCTGCTCCCCGCGCACCGATTCAACGCGGAACTGGTACGATACTGCGTAAAAAATCCATGAACGTCGGGAAATTTCGGGAGATATATACTATCTCGCGCTACGCGCTCGCGAGACCACGCATTATTGTCAGCAGCTGTGCCGAGGTGGATGGCAATCCAGATTACTGTCATCGCCACCGATAAATTCCAGAGCACGGCCGTACTTTAAATCGTTTACCGTAGCCCCTGTGGCTCACGCCGGCGTCGATACGGGTTAAAGCAATTTACCGCTCGAAAATCGCTTACAAGAGCGGTCAGATTCCTGTACACGAAGGGGAACACGAAGGCGCGAGTCGCAAAGTGCACGACGAGAATTTAAGGAGGGAATGAAAGCCCGTGCGTGAAATAAATCGCGACGACGACGACGCCGAATCGGATCGGCCAGGGATTTATTTTTGCCGTTTAATCAAAATGAAAAATATAATCAAAGTTAACTGAAAATAAAAATGATAATAAAAAAAGAGAAAAAAAACAAGATAGACGAGTACCGCTAGATAGGCGAATATTAAATATCGAAGATATGCGCAACAGTAAATATACCCCTATCTGCGTGCGATTCCGATTTTGTTTTTTCAAAATATAGGCATATGCCATAAAATTAATAACCAGTCTATCTATACTTAATTAACAATGAGGCGATGCAGATTTTCTCGCAGGAGAAAAGAGCTTACGCAGAATAGAGAAAGGGAGCGATACGAAAGAATCGCGTCGATCGATTAACGACAACGGAGCGGAATTATTATTCGAACGACGCGTTCGGGGGTGTCGATGGTGGTAGCTTCGTGAAGGTAGCTCGGAAAACGCTCTCGTACAAGGTTTGAGGAGGCATTCCGCGAAGTTACGTTTCGCGCAAGAACGTGTCGTATAGTTCGCCGCTCCCGGCATCAATAACGCGCACCACGCGTTACCGGAATGTTTCGTATGCCCGTTAGAGAAGCGGGAACAATTTAAAGTTTCCGCCGGGGTGCCTCCCTCCTCCCCCTTCTCCCTCCCCCCCCTCTCTCTCTCTCTCTCTCTCTCTCTCTCTCTCTCTCTCTCTCTCTCTCTCGCGCGCGCGTATCTCGCCCGTCGAGTGTGCCGGCGTTCGCTGGCTCTTCCGAGGAGGACGCCCTGCCTTCGCCCGAGGAAGCGGGAGAGAAAGCAGCTCTCTCGGCGGATTTACGCGGAAAAATCCCGGCATAAACGGTAACCCGTGCTAACGAGTCGCTCCGTTGTTGCGACCCCGACCGCAAAGGGAAGGAGGATCCGAGGAGAAAAGGTGCCGCTTCGGTAACAGTTCGGCGCCGGTTACGCCGATACGATTTCAAGCGAATTCACGCTCCAATTACCTCGTTTGCAGTATTAAGTCGTGCCTGCAAGCCCCGCTTTCCCTTCCACCCTCCTGCGCGTGTTCTATGCCTGGAGAATACCACGGCACGGCATACGGGTAGCACATACGAACGAGGGAAGCGAACGAGGGATAGCAGCACAGGGATCGTAAGAGAAGAACGCTTGCAAATGTTCCTCGAAAACTACAACCCACGCGAGGATTACGGATCGAGCTCTGGCACGGCACGCGAGGATCACAAGTTAGGAAGTCGTAACCGGTTCGGGATTAAGGTTGTCCGGGTTACTAGCTTCCGGTGAATACGGAATGCAGATGGAACATGTGCAGATCGGGATTTGGTTTGTATCGCGGGGAGGAGGCGGGTGTACCGGCTGTCTCGAGCCGGTTGAGATTTTGCCTGCCTCGCATGTAAATTCCTTGATCGATCCCGCCGAGTCCCTTCGTGGCTTTTCAATTTTTAATTCGCGCCGGATCTTCCTTCCGACGATGCCTTCGAACGGATTGTGTTCAAGCACGCGACAAGATCCAAGGGAAGCTGCGAAGAGCTGGATCGCCGGATCACATCGATTCTCAAGGCGGTGGCATCGATCGTTTCGAGAGTGTATTAAAAGAATTGAAGGTCGCGCAAGTTTATCGGAGATGCGACTTTGTTCTTCAACGGTGAGACAACAACGGAGACTTCACCGGCTGTTTGCCCTTAATGAAACACCAAGTTCCGTCATTTTCTCGGCATTCGGCCGCATACGTTCCTTGAAACGCAACCGCTCGGGAACGTGTCGGCTTGATTCACTCGGAAAGTTAGCGCCGCGCGAATTTTCGAGAGCGCCCGAAGTCGACGCAATCCAGAGCACAATGTGGACGCAATTTTCTATCGAAAGTTAAATCGACAGCCGGAGTAGTCGTCGGCACGACTAGATTTGCGCGAGCGCACGCGCGCGATTTCACGTCCGACGCTCTTTCGCGAGGAAATCAAACCATCCCGTCAGGATACGTATGTAGATACTTGCGATTCCACGCGCGGTCTGCCCCAAAGTTTTCAACGGCAGGAGCGAAGCTAGCGAAAGAGAGAGAGAGAGAGAGAGAGGGGGGGAGGGAAGGAGGGGAGGGAGAGACGGTGCGAGTTGAACTACGATGTTCCCTATTCTCGGTATTCATGGTTTAATCAGGAACCAACTCGCTCCCACGGCAGGAGAGGAGAGGCAAGTTTAGTTACTGCGAAATGGTAACTATCGCCGAGGATACTTGCGAGTATCGATCGTGCACCGGGAAAGTTACGGCAGCGAAAACTTCCGCGCGCTCCGACGTTCGCGGCATTTAACGCACGTGCGTGCCGCGCGGCGCCGCAAGCCGCGAGTGCCAAATTATTACGATTCGGCGATTCGAGGGCGGAAACTTGACTCCGACCGGAAGAGGAGACTCGACTGGTCCATGCGCGCGATGAAACGGCAAACTGACCGATTCGCTTGGCGATTCTCTCATTAATTATCGTCACGCCGAGATTAGCGAATCCGACTGCCACCGCGAGAAGCTAAGCTCGCGAGATCCTTCAAGCCGCTGCTCGAATGCTATTAAGCCGAATCGTAATAATTTGGCCGAATCGTAATAAAGGAAGTTGAAGCGCGTCGTCGACGTGCCTCGATATTCAAAAATAGCTGCGACGCACCTGCACGCGTACGCGTGCAAATTCGCGTGATTTCGTCGCCGAGACGAAAGTTCGGTTTTCGATCAGCGGCGCACGACGAATGACTTTCGCTGAGGATGTTTTATGGGTAGGACAGTTTTCGAGATGATTGAAATATCTCGGATAACTACGTGATCAAGATAATCTTAAGATTTGATTTATTGTTTAGGCTTATATCGCATCACGTTGCATCACGAAACACGGAGAATGCGTCCGTATTCCTGTCGAAAAAAATTATTGACGCGTGCATTATTCATGTGCATTGTCCTGTCAGATATTATAAGCTGTTGCCGAATATTGTTTTTAACGCTGAAACATCGTACTTTACTGCAAAATTATTTAAATATAATTCTGCGATAGAGTAATTTACTTGCGAGTAGTTTACTTGCGCTTATTTAATTCTTTAATTTATACGAATAATCATGGAGGAAATTAATTAGAGACATAAGCATGAAACAATTGTAAAAGGAGCTTCTTTCGTGATTTTTCTCCATAGGAGGAGTTTGTTGGGCTTCAAGTCCGAAGGTAGAAAACGCAAGAATTAATGGCATAGTACAAAAGAGAAAATGTATTCTTTGAATTCGGAATACAAAGTCAATCTTACCTAAGGCAAAGATACCTGAGAGAAATAATTTCATCGCAGACATACATCACATTTAATTACTCGATTTAACATCCCATTCAAGGAAAGATGATCATCCGCATTAAAAATCTGCTACGACGCAGAAATGATTTCACATCATTAAATATGCTTCAAACTCTGTATCGATCTTAGATATCGTCGACGCGCGTTTTCGCGTGTAATTCTAATGGACGCATTTTTCGTTTGCTCCACGCGTATGATTTAAAGACGACGCTAACAAGCTCGCGTTGGACAACAATAGAGACTTCCGGTGCAACAGAGGTCAGATTAATGCGCGTTATCATAGCGAGGCTAAGCAGTGCGACTTAATTAAAGCGACGATGAAATTTTCGCTGGAAGCCAGATCACCGAAATACGTTTCCCTGCTTGGGGCCAAGAATGCGCGTCGATGCGGTCATCAGCGTCCGGCGAATCCTTGGCCTGCGTTTGCGCATTAAATCAGAGGGCTGGGTATAATCGCGGCTAAATGGCCCGTAAGTAACAGTCAACGAAAGCGCACGGACACCGGCCAGCCTTCGCAACCCGTCGCCATCGCCACCTTCGCAACCGCCAGCGGATATACGCGGCTGCCGTCCCCTGTGCGTCCGCCAACCCCTTGTATCTTGATTATATTCCATTTAGAGCACTGCCTTTCCGGCCGCACCGCCACGTCTCCCGCCACCACGGGGTTATCCCGTTTGTCACGGCCTCGTTTCCAGCTGGAACCGCGAATTTCTTGTCGGCGCGCCGCGCCGGAGCACGCTCGAGCGAGCGCGACAAGTTGCTGAGAACCTGACACGGGGATGGTCGGAGTGTTGCGCTGCACGCTCCGGGGCGATGATTTATTAAGCTGAATGCCGCTTTTATGAATGAAGATCGGAGAAGCTCGGCGTCCGGCTGGCGAGTGTCGCGGGACCTGAATGATGGAAACGAGGGAGCAGAAGGGATCAAGCGAGTGTGAGAAAGCGGAGAAGCGGATCAAGTGGCTGAGCATTGAATCTCGTGAACGGGATTCTGATAGTATCCATCGCATCTACGCACACGTCTAATCTGCCTCTCGCTTTGTCAATAGAAGCGAATCTCCGTTGAGGAGATGCACATCCGACAACGGAATGATCTCACGCACCAATGTCCCGTATTTGCATCTGCGCGGATCTTTAAGACGGTCCCTTTGATCGCCGCCAGTCTCCACGCCTTTGGAGATTCTTTTGAGGAATCGCAACGAAAACCGGTCGACCGATCTTCATCGCTTCTAGCAGCTTCACGGTACACTTACAAAGCGTACTATAAAGCCCGACGCAGTTTCTCACAACTCTCCGCCTTTATCCCTCACGGAATTCATCTCCGGGAAGCGAACGATCCCGGAAATGACGACCGCAACGATTCCGATCTTCCACGCGCCCTTAAATCTTCATTCCCCTCCGGCGACAGCTGTAATCACTCGTGAGAGACTTAATTGGACTGTTTGAAGATTGCTAGCTGCGCGACAACACGTAACTATTTCGTACTTCGGGAGCAACTCTCCCACAGCATCCCTGACGGCAAATTAAATCGCGACCGGGAAGTCCCAGTGCGCGAACTCCGCGAGTCATTCCGCGCGCGATCGCGCGCCGCGCGTCCCTTTAACATCTCGCCAGATTGCAAATTGCACTTCCGGACATCGCGGTTACGCTTCTTTCCCGCGGAAACGTCAGCAGACCGATTCAAATATACGTCTTGTTAACGCGCCTTCGATGTTTCGCGCAACATATGTTTATATATTTATTTATTGCCGGTTCGAGAGAGTGCGTTCGGTAAAGATGAGAGTCGTAGAAAACAAAACAACTTTCTTTAATCGTCAAACAAGTTAACAGTTGCAATATTTGGATACTCGCTCTAAGTAACTAACAAATGTGCGATCGTCGCTTCTGGTTTCTCGCGAGACACTCAAGATACCGATCCTTTTGTCGTTCGTTGTTATCGCGAACGATAACGATCTTTCCTTGTTTTGGCAAGAGTTGCGGCTTAATCCCTTGGCTTTGTGATTCATACTCGAGATGAGCCTCGATATAAGTTGTTTGCGTAGAAAACTCTCCAAAAACCAAAGATGACTCATACAAAACCTTAACACGTCTCGGAGGGCGAAACTATCTGCCGCGTGATTAATTATAAACGAATTATAAACGTCTCCGCGATTCTTGTTTGTAGCGAAACGGCAGCAAAGTTAATTGACAATTTACTCGCCTCTGATATCTGATATCATCGAAAGGATTAAATCGAGATGCAAATCCGATCCGAGCATCGATTATACACCGCGAAGGTGTACGACGCTTACACAATTTAAAAGCATGCGAGAATAAGAATTCCAATCTGTCCAACTTGTTGCCCGCCGTGCTACTTAAAGCGCGCGAGATATATTCGGCCGCTCGCGAATGCACAATAGCGCGATGAGAAGCGTAGGAGCGTCGACAATCGATACATGACGCGTTACGATCGAGATTACCGTAGGAAAATTACCGCAGAGGACACAGGCGGCCGGGCTAAGTGCACGTTCCTGTTCGACGACGATCGCGTTTCTGCCGATGCGCGATATCTCTCGATAAATCGAGGGATCCTCCCAAGTAAAAATGTCTTCCCTCCATTTTCTCTCCTTCTACTTTCGTCTCTTTTCCTCTCGGAGGAATCTCTCCCTCGGCGCTATTCCGACATTAAAACTCCTTATCCTTTGCCACGGCTTATCCCCGCTAACGGTAACGCCAGCCATGTCGATTTCCGGGACACATCACCCTCGCCTTCTCCTTCCCTCGCCGTTTCGTCCAGGACGAGCGATCGACCGTCCTTCTTCCCATCTTCCCACTTTACATTCCGCCCCGCTAGATTTATTTGCCGAAACATATTGCAGTCGCGAAAATCGACAGTAATCTCTGACCCTTCGACTCGTATCCGAATCGTTATACATAAGTCGCTATGGCAGCGACAGCGCGCTCGGTATCGAAAAAGCTGATCGATTTTCGGATTTTCGATCTCTCTCTCTCTCTCTCTCTCTCTCTCTCTCTCTCTCTCTCTCTCTCTCTCTCTCTCTCTCTTTCTCTCTCTCTCCCTCTCTCTCTCTCTCTCTGTCTCTCGATAATCGGGACACGACACTCTCGATTTGAAGTTCCAGACGAGTCTTGCCGTTATAGAAACCTACAGCGCGTTCTATAATCGATTCTTTGGATGCGTCGTATCTAATCTCTCGCCAATTGTATCAGTTTCGACGAGTTGGTAAGAAAGAAAGGAAGAAAGCGCATTTGAGAGCACGTTTTAATAAAAGAATCAAAGTCAAACAGCGGCTGCGGCTGCGGTTAGGAAATAATATAGCTAGATTTTTCAGGAGATAAATAGCGAGTCCGAAATTAATGCAAACGGAAAAACAACATGTACGGTTTCAATTATGGTGCAGAATCGGTGCAGAAATCGACAGAGAAATATATATTCGTAATTTTTCCCATTGATTCCCATTATATACCTTTTTCTGGTCGGTCATTGTAAATTGCGAGCAAACTGTAAGCGATAATGTCAGCGTTTTAAATGTATTATACGTGGAGTTTAATGTTACACACAAAGCGAGACAACATATTTCCTCCCGCAGATCTCCATTCTATCGCTCGTTTATATTTCATCCTTTCATAACATGTCGTAAAATTCTCGTGTGACGACCGACCGCAAATTCTGTTACATATATTACACCGTACCGTAGCGTAACACCTATTCGCGCAAAATATATGTCGAGTTCACCGCCGCCGGATTTTTAAATCTCAATGCCGCGATAGCGCGCCGCGAATAAATTTCAGCCAACGAAGCGACGCTGGACCTCAAAATTTAACTCTCCGGGATCACGAGAGCCCTCGCGGAACTCGTTGAGATGCAGTCGAGTATCGATTCGTCAGAGCGTATCTCGATCTGGTCGAGATACGTGCAACGCGCCGCTCCTAATCCCGGATAGATTGTTCGGCGGTCACGAGCCCGATCCGTGCATGCGATCGACCATAATCGGCATTAATATCGCCGTTACCGCCCAAACATCTATTATCGGTGCCGTCAGCGCGGCACCGATCACATGCATTGCGAATGTTAATATATATATATGTGTGTGTGTGTGTGTGTGTGTATCGGATAATATATACATCTGCGTTCTACGAATGGAACGCGGAGCGCGCGAACGCGCCGAAATTATCGTACGATTACTCGCAGGTGATCCGCGGGACGGATATGACGTGACTCGCCTGGTCCGACCGGTATTTGCGAGACGAGATGTCATCGCGCACTTCCATACACGACGGCGATAAATTCGAGATGCTGAAGATCGACACATGCTCGAAATGCCCGGATCGCTGTCGTCTCCTAAACGAATTATCGATGCAGGAATGCGGGAATGACCCGCATGTAACGCATCTCGCGTGAACATGGTCCTCTTTACATTCCTCTTTGCGGTTTGAACATGCGAATCTCCCGCGAATCTCTCTCTCTTCTCTCCTCTCCTCGCGCTACATCGCGCGGTCACCGGCGGATCTGACTTTTATTTATCAGCTGCCAGCCAGCTCGGCAATTCAAACGGCAATCATAAAAGATCACGCCAAAGATCGGACGAGCCCCGATCGAAGTTTGGAAAGTAACGGCGATCGCTAAGGCTGATCGAGAATGGGCGATTCCGGAGCCGCTGGAGCAACGATTCGAATACCGATCGGGCTTCGGGACTACCGCGAATCGGGAATAGAAACGGCGAGAGCTCTCGCGCCGCGAGATAATCTATCGCGGTCGGGACACACGCGCGACGTGCTTTTTTCCCGCGCTCGCGCACGATTCGATGATCCGGATTACGCTGGATTATGGGGGTGGGGGTGGGGGAAAGGAAACAAAACAGAATAAGCGAGCGCATCGGCGATCCTTGTCGCCGCAACGACGGCGCGCGCGAAGCTTTATGCGCCCGATGCGGACACACGCCGGATGTGGGTCAACGGTGTAACAGCGGATACCGGGAATTTCTACAAGTTATTGGAAAACGGCGATTCTGCCGCGAGCACGTAGAAACGGGGAAGGAAGGAGAATCGAAGGAGCGGGCTATGGATTTTCACTGGCGTGCGAGATATTGCAGATAACTTATATCGACGAGATCCGCGAGATGTGCACGTGGAACGGTAACCATCGTCGCTATTGTTATTGTTATGCCGCTACGTCGTACTCGTATTCGCGTGTACGGCCAACGCGGATCGTAGATCGCATCCGCGACACTCGCGGATTGGCAGGCAAACGCTGATTTAAAGCGATACGTCGAGCAGCGCGCCGAAAGATTTAACGATCATTCTTTGCGAGTGAACCGAGTTCGATGTTTCATCGGGCTGCGCCCGCTTAACCGTGATTCCATAAAGCGATTTTAATCTAATGGCTAATTTCATAATGACTTTCATTAACCTGCATCAGCCGCTACGACTAAACAATCGGGAAATCTGATCGCGTTTCTATTAAATCTAAACACGACCGCGTATTCGAAATTTATTATGCAGAATACGCGTATGACCGACACACGTATGTGCATACACAAGCGCGCGGTGCGTTAATGGATTCAATTAATCAGAGATATTCGTCGGGCAAAGAAGCAAGTTAAATAGCGAGGAACAATCGCGGAATATTAAAAGCCCGTGCGCAAATGGCCGGACTCTGAAACGTTGACGTTGCAGAGATTTAAAGGAAGGATCAGTCAGCAGCCGCGCCTTCTGTATTCCAAAACGCAATTAATGCGCGCAAGGCGCAAATCTTCATTCTCCCTTCCCGTCGAGAAACATCCCCGCACCGTGCGATAATACCGGATGTTGTACTCGCTGGTTAGCGCTGGTTAGCGCCGGTTGGAGTCAGCCAATCTTACATTATACCGTTGGATATTCGGATATGGATTCGAATAAACACCTTCAAGGTGAGCTTTATCTTTTGTTTCATCTGTTGCCGTATAAAAGATGAACGCACAGTCATTGGGCATCGGTCCGCTTCAATTAAGATCCACGAAACAAATAGCAATGTCGAACATTCGTCTTCTGCCGATTCCAATACCGAACCTAAAGTGCGACTGAACTGAACTGAACTGAACTGACCGAGTGCGAGAGAGCGAGTGATGACTGACAAAGATCTTACTCGTCTTTTATATGCTACCATAGACCGTTGTTGCTAATCGCCGTTTGTCACAAACGAAAGAAACCGCGCGTGTCATCATAACCAAGATATCGATGACTCCGTCAATGCAGTACCATATTTGGGACTGCCCTCTTCTCGAGCTACTCGATCCGAGTCGAAAGCTATCTCGCCTTGGTCTTCCGATTGATGTTGCCGCTTGTTACCCGACACACTTATCTTCCGGTTCCTATTCCGATTACCGCGCTAATCCCAGCTCAAAGACGCTACGTGATATTGTAATATATCCCGCCAGGCTCCGATTTGTGCTCCCGATCTCTATGCTCGACTCGATGGGCGGCAAAAATCCGAAAAGCGGATAATCGTAAGGAAAACGATTCGTTTTTCGGATACTCGAAGATTGCGGAACGCGATCGAGAGCTCGTCTTTTTCAAAGATGAACTGCACGGATTCGGCAGCAAAGTCGCATCTAAAGTTCATCGCGATGGCTGAGCAAACCGAATCAACGGCCTTGTAACAAGACCGGCCGCGTAATCGCACGCGTAATCGCACGCGTAATCCGCAACGGCGACTGTCGACCGCTCGAGCGGCCGTCACTTTCGGGATTGTCGCGAGGAGATGGAGGGACAGGGCGCGGATAGGTGTCCACAATTGTGCGAGTTGCAGCGACGGCAATAAAAAAGGACAGCGACCGCTGTTACAGTCACGGGGCGCGCTTGTAACCGCGTCGCAACGACAGTAACTTCGCTCGTTACATCAGACGTGCAGTACATATCGGGGCGCCGTGTGTTGTTTGCGTCGCGTGCGAGCGTCGCATTTGTGCAACGGGGGACACGGAGGACCAAGGAGAGGGAAGTAGAGAGAAAAAGACAGAAAAAGAGAAAAAAGAAAGAGAGAGAGAAAGAAAATAGGGGGAGGCGGGCGGGCGGGCGAGGCAGGAAAAGAGGAAAAGGCAGAGGGAAAATGCGAGATCGCGCAGAGCAGTAGGGAACGGCGAACGACGAGGGGAGGGCCGTGATGTCGCGAGAGGGTACGAGAAGGGGGACAATTCTGAAGGACGGTGTATGCAGAAGGGAAAAAGGGTAGGGAAGAGAGGCGCCACGTAGAAAACAACGAGGGGATGGAGGGCCGTTTGCTTTGCGCGCTATCTACGTGGTTTATACTTCTCATATGTGCCGCCAGCGCGGCCGACACACACACACACACACACACACACACACACACACACACACACACACACGTATACACGCATATGCACCGTCCGACTCCGCACAGAAGCGGAGACACAACCGGCGCGGGGAGGGACGGGGCGAGGCACCCTTCGTGTGCCGAATATACCGCGGGCGACGCGCGCGCGTCAGGAATCTGAAAAAAGTTAATATCTACCGTCGTGCCGGGACTTCAAAGCGGCTTCGTTTTCGCATTTTCAGATTTGCCCGGCCACGTGGGATATACCGCGGCGCGCCCTGCCCCCGACTCCATCCAATCCTCCTTCTCCTTCCCCCCCCCCCTCCTCCCCGTTTACTCCGGTTCGTATTTATGCGCCCGCACGGCCGGGCGTCAAGTGCACGAGCTCTGGCAGTCGTTAACGAGGGTTTGATTAGTCTAATACGAGAGTCGCGTTTAACGTCAATACGAGACGGGAATCCATCGGCGATAAACGGCGGCGTACCGTATGCGCGTTTTCGACGCCGCGTATGCGTAAACGCGGCAATAACGGTAAATATGTTTGCGTATGATTTCGGGATGCCTAATGCGGCGATCGCGCATTCGTGCATCAGCGCGAAATGGAAATCCGCTTCATTTGGACGCGCATTATGCGAGGATGATCATAATATATAATCAGTCTTTATACATGTAGGCGGATACGTGTTAACACTATTTATCGACGATCAATAAATAAATGCGTCTCTCCATTTGGAGCGTGTATCCAGAGATTACGCGTTCAAACTAGAAAATGCGTGTCCTGAGCGGAACAATGATGCCTCGTTCGCGCCGCGAAAGTAGCGTAGCTACCCGCGAACTTGAAGTCGTGCCTCCCGCTCGTGATGGAGGCTTCGGGATTTTTCCCTCTCGCCGCGCTAATTCGCATCTCGCGTTTTCGGCCTCTGAATCTTTCACGTTGCGTCTCGCGTGGCGCGCAATATCCGCGAACAACCGCGCGCAACTTTCGCCACGTTAAACTCGATGCGCGCGAGACAGCCTTCGTTCTCTCCCTCCCTCCCTCCCTCCCTCTCTCTCTCTCTCTCTCTCTCTCTCTCTCTCTCTCTCTCTCTCTCTCTCATATGTTACTCATCCCTCGATACGCGCGTCCTCGCCTATCGAACGGGAGCGGTGCACTACGAGAATTCCCGCGAATGCTGTCGATGTGTGTTTGAACGGACCCGCGCGCGCTATCGGTTTATTAAAGTGTCGATCCATCCACCATAACGCACCGGTTTGGCCAGGAACGCGGCTTTAACGAAGAAAGTCGCACTCGTCGTGATTCGATTAGCCGCGATTAGTCGCGCCGGGTAGTAACGATTTTTCGAGTATTAACGTTTAACGATAACGAGATCAGTTCCACCGAACGATCAAAAAGTCTCCTCCATCCCCCCCCTCCTCCCCCCTCCCTCTCTTTGTATTATTGCACGCGCGCGCGGAGAGAATGCCAGGTTTGGCGGAGAGCACGCACGATCTCGTTCACCGGGTATGATCATATTCCGCGCATTTTATTTCGACGAGAACACGTTTCATTCCCTTGGCCCCTGTGTCCCGTCTCACCATTTTCGGCCCGCCGCCCGGCCTCGCTACTCCTCCCCCTCCCCCYCCCCCCYAGTGGAAGCAATTTAATAATCGAACTAGTGAATTCGCCAATTGCCAGGCCGCCACTTAAATTCACTTTACGGTAATTAAGTGTCCCGCTCGATACCAGCGCCATGCAAATGCGCCGCGCAGTTTCGATAATCGAAAATATTTTCCCGTTGCGTCCGTGTGCGCGCGTGGAGTCCCATCGCTGCATATTCGTACATATATGTATATATAAATATATATAGTACATATAATAAATAAATATATATATATATGTATGTATATATATACATATATATATATATTTATTAAAATTTTATTATCGTTGCGGGATAAAACGCGAAATGAAAATACCGGCTGTAATCCGGTTAATGCAATTATCCTTTCGAAACGCACGAGGATCATCCAGAAATTTTTAATACCCTTCATCACGTGCGAATATAACCGCAGATATTACGCGTTGCGTTAATATTTCGAATGTCGAAAGCGAACGCTTGTGCGCGCAAAGGGAGCACGCGCGTCGCCAGCGCGTGCATTCGCAATTACGAATTATATCGGCTCTTTTTATACATTATATCATATTTTATGTATACACGAGAGTGCATCGCATTTCCCCGAGAAGATACGTTTACGAGGCCGCCTATATCCGCGGTGTTCGTCGTCCGCATCAGAAAATCATGAAAACAAATGGGAAACTGAAACCAAGGAAGAAGATACAAAACCGAAAAGAAAGATATGGGAGGCCCATCGCACCTTTATACAATTCTTCTTTTTCTGCTTCGGCCCAGCACGAGGGTCGCCATGTATCCCTTCAACAACAAACGAGCCGCTTCGGTCTGCGAGCAACCGCGGAGATGTCGGATGCGGTTCGCAATAATATTTTTCCCTCTCGCCAAGCCTTTCGGCACCGGAATCGCGAACCCGTGTTCGCAGATTGCATGCGGCCAAAAGCGTCGCGTCGGGGAATTTTTCCCTCGGAACGGCGGCGTACGGACAATGACGGAATATTTTTTTAAGAATCCGTTCCTCTCGTTTCGTCAACATGTCTGCTGTAACGCACGACTCTTGTTCCTCCCGTTGAAATCGCGTTTTTTAGACACGTATCTGAATATGTGCCCTCTAGTTTCATTTATCTCCGATGCTGTGTGCATAGTTATTTTTTGTTTCGCGGAATGTGTGGGGAATTACATCGAGAATGAGGAAAATAAGAAGGGAGAAGGAATCGAGACGAGATAAAGAATATTTAGAGCGCAAATAAAATTCGTGAATTGATCGGCAATCAGACGAAACGAGATTTAATATCGGAGACGTTCATGGGAGCTCATTGGCACAGTTGCCACAATTTTGGCATCTGCGCCTTTAAACAACTGACTATTACGAGAAAATCCATGTTAGATCTAGAGATATTTTGCGGTAACTTCGCCATAAACACATAAATGGGAATGCAATGCCACTTGCGAGACATCCCAATCTCTCCTCTATTGGATAACTCTGATCTCTTACAAGTCTACATATCAAACTCATCAAAAGAGATGAGATTCACGTAAATAAGCGATGAATGAATCTAGCGATTCGCGTCGTCTTCATTACTTAAGAGAAATGAGCGACCGAGAATTAACGGGATTGATATTCTAAAGGCATTCCAGTTGCGTTATCGTTACGACGATGCAACTTCCGGAATTAATTTCAGACGTCGCGCCTAAGAGACCAATAATTTCGTACAATTTTTCGTCAGCCACACTGTAACGGTACTTTTCAACCGAAGCTTCGTTTCTTTTCTGGGAAATCCCGATGGGATTTCATTCGCGTGTGCATCCCCGCGTGCATCACCGCCCACGTGCAAGATGCCCACGCACGCGATGAACGATCGAGCGACAGTGGAAAGAACGGAGAGTAAAGGAAAGAGAGAGAGAGAGAGAGAGAGAGAGAGAGAGAGAGAGAGAGAGAAAGAGAGAGAGAGAAAGAGAGATGAATGCGGTTTGACCAGCCGCCGTCGACGGTGGATTCAGAAAACCCCGCGCAGGCCATTTTCCGGAGGGAAAGGCTACTTCCTGGCGCGGCGAGCCGGAGCGCAGCCGTATTTTATTCGCTCGCGGTTGTAGCCGGCTCCCGGCGATCCTCCCTGCACGCCCCGGTTGGCTTATAACGCCGCTGGACGGCGAAGATCGCGGACAAAAGGAACGCGGGCACAAAGGAGGTACGGCGTAGGAAAATTCAGTTGGGCCGAGCTGAGCAAGTTCCGGTCGCGCGCGGCCACGCGAGAGGATGGATGGCCGCGCGTATCGCGCGCGGAATGGAAACGCCGATCGGATCGGAGCCGTGAAACGCGAATTCGCAACGCAGCGCGATCGTGCCACGCGTGATCGTGCATTGGGCTTTTACTAGATTAGGGATAAAAGAGGCTCACCCCTTGCGAGCTTTCGAAGCAGCGGCCAGCGAGTCCAGGAGCGGACTCTAATTCAATCTGCCTTCCGGGATACAAAGTTAATTAAGGTAATCTGGAATAATTCTGGCAATTCCTCTTGGAAACCTTGTCCCCCGGAAGGGACAAATGACGGCAAGGGACAAATAACTGAATAAAAGGGCGAGAACGGTGTTCTGTCCAATCCACATCGCATGACACAACTTCAAAATATCGGACAACGTTTCTAAACAAAATTATTCATCGCGAGTTTCTTCAAAGGGAGACTGAAGCTCAAGTTTCATTAGTCCCATCTGGAGCCTCCCGTCCGCTCTCCTCGACCTTTCGTGGATATCTTTCACAGAATTAGTCGGAGATTTGTTGGCGCGCCACCGCCGGTACCGGCCTTAACGTACATCGTGGAATTAGACGGCGTATATCGTCGGATCCGCCGCGCTCGATAGAGTAAATATCGCCAGTGGTACTAGTGCAGTTAAGGAAATGGGCGACAATAGTAAAAGGGAGCGAGAGATGCGGAGGACATGCGGATAAAGTTTTACAAGTGCCGTTTGCAGGGAAACGTTTCCTTAATGGTGAGCACTCGCGCACTTCGCTACGCGACGTTTCACGCGAGGAGCAAAATACGCATGCAACATCGTGCTTGCAACAACTTCCTGTCTCAACGATTCAGCTCTATCGCGTCGGAGCCGCTGAAGCAACGGTCGATTAGATCGACCCTTAATCGGACATTTGGAAAAGTTTGCGGAAAAGTGCGGAACTCGCACGGAATAATAACCAAGAGCGATGCTTTAATCGTTCTCGTTCCGGAGGAACCTTCGGGACGATTATCGGGACCATCTGCGCGATTTCGAACCTTCTCCTCGGATGGGATAAGGATCCTTGATCACCGCTCGTCAACGAATAGCGCAACGCGTTAGTTCCCGGCGCGGTTTTAATCAGGCTTCATACCGTGGAATTCATTCAAACGCTTATCATTCCACTTAAGACTTCACTTTATATTTCGTTACAAGTCTCGAGAGGCTTTCGCGACAAGGTTTCGCTATTGCAGGATATTCCTCCTTGTTTGCACCAAGATGCAAGCGAATGCGATAGCTTCGATATAAAAGCAAATCGGGAGACAGCGGCGCGTTATGGCGCGTATTGGACATTGCATCATTAACTCAGATAAAGAAAGTTTCAGCAAGAGGAGAGAACCGCTTCGTTCTCATCTGTTTTTACACTGCGAGCGGAGACATCCCCGAGATATTTTTGTGCGGCCCGGTATTACTCGCTGTCGAGAACGAGATAAGATTACTCGATTTGCCGGCAGCGAGATCAGAATCTCGCAACCTTTTAAACCGCGTCGCCAAAACACACATCGCAAGAGAGAGAGAGAGAGAGAGAGAGAGAGAGAGAGAGAGAGAGAGAGAGGCGGGGGGGGAGGGCGTTCGCTGGCACTCGTCGAGGAGATCCGAGAGCGTCCGGTCCGGCAGCGGCGAATTATTTTTGCTTTTACGCGACCGAACGATGGATCGCGAATGTGTTTTTACGGGCGGCGCGGAAATCGCGAGCGCAGCCGGCGATCAGCAGCCGTGAAAATACGCGCGCGGAGATCGATCTCCGCGCGCGCTCACGGGCGTAAAACGAAAAGGGAAATTACCGTTTCCCGGAGCTCCGGGCGGCGGAGCTCGCATGGGGCGCGCATTGCAGCCAGCTAAGCGGGAAAGGAATCGGAAATTTATATCGAGGAACCGCCCGACGTCTACCTCTCCATTAAAAATAACGCTCCGTTCCGCGCGAGTTTACACGCGAATGCGCGAATTCATTCCGCATTCAGGGCGCGCCTCGTCAACGCTCCCGTGCGTAATTACGCGTGCTTACGCGTGAGCAAAGCGA
The DNA here is from genome assembly GCA_020341155.1 of Eciton burchellii. NCBI lineage: Eukaryota > Metazoa > Arthropoda > Insecta > Hymenoptera > Formicidae > Eciton > Eciton burchellii. The sequence continues at coordinate 3,661,262 of JAHMML010000009.1, forward strand.
ACTGCGTGCACGCGCGTGTATGTGTGTGTGTGTGTGTGTGTGTGTGTGTGTGAAACAATAGCTGTAATCGATAAGTGTCTCGTCTAATGCAACATCTGCTGCGGGCGATCGTTGCAATAAAAAGCGCCTTTGTCGCGGGAAGGAAGAAGCAAAACGCCGTTCAAGTATATTAACAGCGCAAGAAAGTCGAATTTGAGGCAAAGTCGAGGCAACGTGGCGGAAATCTCGCCGGCCTGCGGATATCTTTTAATAACTCGTTGCGAATATAGGAGCGAAACTTTCTCTATTGGAAAATCCGGGACCGAATCCGTGTCGGCGTAAAACTGCAGCTGTTCCACTCGCTCACGTCGTCCCTGTTACTCGGCGAAGTCGATTTCGGTATTTGCATTTAATATCGACTGCTCGCCAGGAGCGAAGTAATTGATGGGTCGTCCCTCGTAGATTCGCAGATCCGCATCTGTGCTTCCGAATCGCTCCGCATAATCGTATGCAGCGAGCGAAATCTCTTGGAACGACGATCGCACTAGACAATCTGCGTCTTCGCAGAGGCGTCTTCGGTGACAATAAGGCGCATTCACGCCACGGCGGTTTATCGGGCATCGACGCTCTCTGTGCACTGATCATACACCGCCGCTTCGCGATCGATTCGCTTTACGTTCATTGAACAATGCCGCATCGGTGTCATCGATAAGCCCGACGATGCAAAGTGAAGCTCGATCAGGTATGACCTCACCTTCGATACAACGCTCTCGAGCGGGTGTCAAGCGCCCGATGTGCCCCCGCCGGGATATCTGCCACGAGATCGGCGAATCGTTAGCCTTGTCCCGGCATTCTCTGATATTGACGTGCCGTCATCCACCGATAGCAAGCCGTATCCGAAGTGAGGAAACGCCGGGGAAAGCCGTGGAGCGCGGCAAGGAAAGCCGTAACATCGGCCGAGATTGCTTCCCGCGTGTTCGTACGTCGCTTCTCATTTGAATTTAGATCGTCCCTCTCGCTCGCGCTCCCGCCCGCTCCCCCTCCGGGCCCATCGCTTATCCTCCCGGCCGCGTTTCTTCCGCGGATCGAGTTTCGATGCCCCTTACTATACTGAGAATCCCCTCCCCTCTTCTTCCCTCTTCTTCCCGTTTACCTAATCGCCTGAGATAGCTCGTTCTTCTCTCGTCTCCTGGTCTTATCCGGCCTTTCCTTTTCTTATCGAAGGTACATCAGAGCTGCTCCGACATTAACGTCGATAAGCAACGATCGGTGCGTAAACGCACTGACTCCGCGAGCTACGATACTTCTCGTCCCGGAAAGCCCAAGTATGTTCGGTTGTATGCTCGCGAGGATTAAAATACAGTCTCGATCTCTCGCGGTCTCGATCTGCCATCCACGTCGATCACAATCGAGTTTCCATTGGTGTAATCCAATGCGATTTTTCACGATGTAGCACGATGTATCGATTATTCCAATGCGACGGATGATTCGATATCGCTGTCGGATAATACTCGATATGTCGTCGAGCCAAAGCGACCGTAAGACTGGAATCGTGATGGAGCAAGCACGAAAACGTCGTTGGATTTTGTCGTCCGTAATAACCCGAGGATCCAAATGATTTTCATATTCAACTTGAGCGCGCTCGTTCATCAGGCAAGTTCATTAAATCGGAGGATTTCCTGAATTGTCAAGCGATCCGAAGCTCGCGTCCGATGGTGCGCTCGAAATTGCATCCGTCAGATTTAATCGGGAATCCCCCGCATGGAATTTTGCGAAAATACATTCGAGACATGCAACGATTCCCCGGCATGCAAACAGGCGTATGCGGAGCAGCAGTCGATGTGAACCAGCAGCGCAGATGGATATGCATGACGAGGCTGGACGAGGCTGGGCGGTCCAGCCGCTGCGCCGTTGACCGAAAACCGTCCAGCTGCCTCTGTGTGCGCGCCGCGCGAAAGTGTACCGTGTGTGCTCCAAGTGTGTGTCGGTCGACACAATCTCCTCATCGCCATGCGCGGATGCGTCTCGCTCGGCGGACTCTAGATTTTATAGAGCGTAAATAGCGCGGGGGAAACATCCGAGCGCCCGTTGCAAGAACGCGCCCCGCGAGCAGCAACCGCGAGAGTGTTCGGGGCGGGTTATTCACGGCGGCGAATCCGCGCGATAAACTTTCACTTATCTTTTATCGCTCTCGCTGCTCGCGAGGACGAACGAATCATCTGCTCGGCTTTATACAGCCCGACTCGTCTCGCTGGCGATTTTATTAAAAGATAAGAGCGCAAGAACGCTTTCAATGATCCAAGCCTTCATCCGAGAGGGCGAGGGCGAGAAAAAGGGAGGAAGAAGTTGAGCCTGCGGGATGGCTGCGCGCAGAACCGTATGGCGGGAGTTAAAGGTCGCCGTTTCGCGAGTTAAGGCGGCTACCGCGGAGAAAAATACCAGCAATTTCCCAAATCCGTCGAGGCTCCCCACCCGCGTACGAAAATATTGGCGAACGACGAAGGAAACAAGAAAACTAGACGCAGCGAGGAAGAAAAGGGCGCTCAGGGGTTCGGGGGGGGAGGGGGCCGGGCGCGCGTGGCACTGAAGTTTGCCGGCTCGACGACGAAGACGACGCCGCGAAAGGTCGAGCGGGAGAGGAAGAGCGAGGCGGTTGGGAGAGAGAGAGAGAGAGGGTGCGAGCGGGCGGGATATGGGGCTTTGAATTGGAGAGAATAAGCTACGGGACGAGACGGGGCGAGGCGGAGGCGGAGGCGGAGGCGGCGGCGGCGCGCTCGGGGATGACGACGGTCGCTGGTGCAGGCAGGCTTGGGGGTGAGAAAAGGGAACGGGGGACGGCGTGAGTTATCGCGGCAACTATCTGCTCAACCGGGCGGATTTATTTCTATAGGTACAATCTGCTGCGCGAAATAAAGTATTTTGAAAATAAGAGGGAAGACGCGATAGAGCCCGGAGATATCGCCGGCCATTTGTTTCGCGCGGGACGCGCGTTTGCGAGCGAGCGCGCCCCCGATCTCGCTCACCTCTCACCCCCGTCATCTTCCGCGCCGCGAAATATTTCCGTGCGTGCGTGTACGTATGCGCGAATACGCGTACGTATGCACGCGCTCGTAACGCATACATCCTGCTTGAGGCTCGCTCGCGAGATCTTGCGATCTTGCTGTTTGTGCTTTGATAGATTTATCAATGCGAATCGAACGTTGACGTATCATGACGACCAACATCCGACGAGACGGACGAAATCGAAGGTAACGAAAGTGATTATATTATCGAGATGAAAAAGGCTACCAAGCCCGTTGCGTTAACATTTAACATCAAGGATTGAGAAAATGTTATCGAACATGCAGGAAAGTATTAGCGGTATCATCATCATCAGTCTATAAAATCGATACGGCGCGCGTACGAATACGGATTACATAAATCGAGGAAAACTCCGGACGGCGTCATCTTTATCGCCCGGAAAGTGCCCGCATTCGGGCACTACGATTGTTATCGGCAGATTGAAATATTTCGCACGCGATGATTTCGCGATGATGAGCGTAGGCTCAATTTGAAATTACTGCCACTGCGGAATTAACTGTATGATCGTATTATATGATTATTATGGCTATCAGAATATGCGTATCGGAGAAAGCGGAAATCCCTCCCTCTCTCTCTCTCTCTCTCTCTCTTTCTCTCTCTCTCTCTCCCTCCCTCTCTCTAGCGTGATCAGTGCACATTACGATTCGCAGCCAAATATGAGAAAATTCAAGCCTGAAACGCATTGATATTACGTTTGCGCGCTCGTTATACAGCTAGAAATTAATTGCGCGCGTAATTCGAACAATAGCGTGATTTATATTACTCGCCACGAGATAAAAGAATATATCATCCGTTAAATTATTTCTTCAGAGAAAGAGAAAGAGAGAGAGAGAGAGAGAGAGAGAGAGAGAGAGAGAGAGAGAGAGAGAGGGAGAGAGAGGGGCGCGAGATCCATTGCAATACTGTCACGGTACGATGACCTGCATTTAATAATTATTCGCTCTCGTACACGGCACGCTCGTGTCGATATTTGCAGAATACTTTACAAGCTCTACTCGACGTTCCGCGAGTGAAAATATGAATATCACAGTTTTTCTCTCCTTTCAAATTTTTTTCACGCACGATACGGATATCATATGCACGATATTATTTATACGATGTTAATGTTATTTATATAGGATATCGCGCTATATATAAACAGCGTTAAAATCATTAACGTTGAACGCTCATCGCTCCTTTACATCGGAGAAATTAATGTACAGCCAGCATGCATCAAGTGCAATACGTCGAAAATATCTCTGCGCGATGCGCTTCACCAATTAAAGATGGGAAACCGAAAATTTTCCATCGGTATGATGCATAATAAAATATTCCGCGTATCGAAAAGAGCTTCGTCTCTACGAGTGCGGAAATCGCGGACGACTCTCGCTCAGAATGGACTGCAGAATCCACATCCGTAATAATTCTCAACGCCGCGTAGCATCGAGACCGCCTTCGCGTTCCTTGGAAACCGACACGGCGATACATTTCTGGCGTATTCGCGAAAAACTTGCGGCTACGTGCCCTTGTTGCGAGTTGCCGCGAAACGCGCGCGAACGAATGGTTTATCGATATCGGCATCGAGCGCTTGTCAAGATCAGCTGATTATCTCGCGGCGATATCGCCGGAGAGCGATGCGAGACGCGTGTTTGGAGATGTAGGACCTACATCTCGCGGACTTCTCAACCGTAATGCTCGATAAAAAGCGCGTTCGATTCATTTGCGCTAATCGCGCGCGCGGATCTCATGCCGAGCCAGCGACGTTAGAGTGCGATCGCGTTTATTTTCGTGGAAAACGCCGGCGATGTGTCGCACGGCTCGAATCGGAAAACGCGCTACTCTGGGTGATCCTGGTTATGAAAAACGCGTGCTCGCGATATCGGAAGGACAGCCGCGCCATTTGCATCGCGCGGAGGGCTCTTCGATGCCCGCAGACCCGAGAGAAATCGATTCATCCATCCCTTTCGTTCTCGTTGTCTCTCGCATGACGAACGCATTTTTCTCCATTTGCCATGTGCAAACACGTAAATTTCCAGTTACGTGGAATTGGTGTTTATGGACACGTCCCGCGCTGCGATTTATCTCTCATCAGCCGTCCGCGACTCCATTTCGCGATAATGGCTGTGACGAAGCGCGTGCGAGTTCTCGCTCTTTACGGGCAACCGGTAATCCGAAAAGATCGATCCTTCGATTTATCAAAGTCGCGCCGCAGCTGCGAATCAGCTGCCAACTCGAGGTGTCCCTCGAGAGATAGCGCTTCTGCGTACGAGAAATTAGCGGGGAGAAATAACGCAGGACGACCGTCGTAAAGGTATTTTAACGGGAAACGGCACACGCCCAAGCCAGCTTTCCTCCTTTTCCTCCCTTCTTTCGGCACAGGGGAAGGGCGAGATCTCCGGCCCGGGACAAAAATCTTAATCCGCGGAGCGTCGAAGCGATAACGACGACAAGCGAGGCAATTATAGACGGAGTTAGGCCGGTGATTTAGTGAGCCCTCTTATCTTTCTCGCCCTCGCACGCCGGGCTTTCGCGTATATTCTCCGCCGATCGTTACGTAGCAATTTCTTTCGCGAACGGCGATGCTGGGCAAGCTTCCACTGCGCTTGTTATCCGCGATATTTCCCGACAACCACGGCAAAAATTTCCGGTCTCTCTCGTGTAAACGGGATAACGGATCATCCATCCGACAATGGCGCTCGCGCTCTCTCTCTCTCTCTCTCTCTCTCTCTCTCTCTCTCTCTCTCTCTCTCTCTCTCTCTTTCTYTCTCTCTCTCTCTCTCCCTCTCTCTCTCTCTCTCTGTCTCCGTTAATTATTTCGCACGATGTAATTGTGAGCGAACGAACGTCTCGCAGAAACGAGATCGGATTCACATGATGCGTGCGAGTTTTTAAAGCAACTTGATGCGACGCCAGCTGACGTTTTCGAAAACCTGTTTCCCTGACGCGAGATATTATCGGATTCTATTTATTCCTGATTTGCATTTACACGTGCATGCAAAATACTTGGAACGCTTTCATCGCGTATCCGTCTAATCCAAGCCGTGATATTCCTCTGGGCGTCCCGAACTGTCAGCGCGGAAGGTAACAACATGTAATGTTAACAACATAAAGGTAACACATGTCATTTCCTCGTATCTTATCAAAATTACGATACCATAAGGCACCCATAATGTACCACACATACACCCATGCAAATAAATATCATTCACACGTTAAACGGATAACAGCATGCCCAGCAAATTTCGCAACGTGCAGCTTTAATACGGGAGCCAATATAACAATAAATATCGCACAGCCATTTTTCCAGTTATTTCACGCAGGCACACGCGCACATGCACCCGGCATCAATATTAACACAAATTTTAAAGCAGATTCGCGTGAGGAAAAGCTCTTAAAATTCATGACGTGTCCGCAATCGCGTCGAGCGCTACGCGCAACCACAAATTCGTATTCCACCCTTTCGATAAATCCCGTAACGAAAAGAAGACGCCACGCAGACGCTGTCGCGCAGCGAAGGCTACACGTTCTTTCGAACATAAGAGAGAGAGAGAGAGAGAAAGAGAGAGAGAAACAGCCGAGGGTCGCGAGCAAAGAGACGATGCAAAGTGCGCGATGAAACGAGATCGCAGCTTTATTATCGAGTTATGCATGCCGGAGAGAACGGGCTGCGGGAGGCACAATTCAATCGAACGAGATTCATCTCGATTCGCGGAATCGTTACGCGTTTGCGCCGGCAGATTTATATAGCAATCTTGCGGCGATCCCGCGGTCGAGCGATCATCGGCGCCACCGATCCCGCAAAATCCGGATCGCTGCTCTTCCCTTCCGCGCTGACCGGTCGTAGGGCACGCAATGTGCCTTGGAAAATTTAATACTGGTTCTGATTAAAGCAGCATCGCGGAAGACGTCCCTCGAGATCACCGTTTTCTCCGTAGAGGAAGAAGCGAGCAGATCGAGCGAGCGAGAGAGGAAATGGATAACGACACGCGTATCCGCATGCCAGCGGTCTCAGTTGAACGATTTTCAGGACAAACAAATGAATTACACGATCCTACACGCCATGTGGTTTCGGTTCTTCGCCGGTGCACGCGAGCCGCTTTCTTTGATGAGCAACTTCGCCTTCGCCGGATGCGCGAAAGCTATCCGCGAAATTCTCGGTTCGCGCACTTACTGGGAATCGTTCGGTCAAGTTCATTAATTTTTAATGATTTCGTAATCTTCTAAGTAACTTGGCTTATTAATTTCCTTATCATCCGCAGCGAGGAATTACATGGAGGATTAACTAAGTAATTATCCGGGCATGCTGTGCGAGAAGAAAAGAGAAAATCTTTGAAAAATTTCTTGGCAAATCTCTCTTCTCTCTTAACAACAGTGCGGTTCGTTCAAAAAGCAAGCTTCCCGATTTCCGTTACCAACAAATTACGCATCTTTCAACGCGCGAATGAAATAACGATCCGCCCGGAAATTTCTATACGCGCCGCGTAACGCCCGACCATAAGCTCGCGACGCCTTGGAGATGCAACGAGAGCAACGCGCGACGCGCACGTGACTCTCGTAACTTCCGGCCGCGTAAACCGCGCACAGCGCGCCCATACATCTGCTCCATCCGCCCCCGTAAAAAAAGAGAATCCCAGTCCCCGATAGGATCCGCCGTGGATGCCCGCGTCTTTTCATCTCGATTGCGAAACTTTCGCTCTGTCCCCGCGCGCGCGGAGCGGAAACTTTCGCGCCGACAGTCTCGGAATAATGGAAACTGAATAAGAAGACTCGCCGGCGGACGCGGCCGCGGATAATCGAGTCGATTGGACATACGTACATCCGCCGCGCGATTTTTGCGCGCGACCGATCCTCCCGCTGAAATTCCCCAAGCTATTTAGCCCGTTCGTAAATTACGTCTCGCGCAGCTCCTCCGTCAATCCTCCCTCGCCGCTATCGAGAGCCCGTAAAATCTCCGCGAGACGACGAGCCTCTCGTAAATTCGCGTAACTCTGCACCGTCTCGCGATCGGCCGACATCACCCCCGATAAGCCGTTCCCTTCCAGCCGCCTCGCATCGTCGAGGGAAATTATACTGTTTTTCCGACATCATGTTCATTATTTCGCGCGAATAACGCGCGACGCTAATTGCGCCGCGAACGATCCCTCTTGAAGGTTTTGTAGCGCGCTTATTGGATGTATCATCTGACACTTACGCGGGTTTTAATGAGCGCGCGCCATGCTCGAATTTCGCGTTGCCTTTCCGTTGTTGTTAATCGCCTTACGATTCCTGATAGAGAGAGAGAGAGAGAGAGAGAGAGAGAGAGAGAGAGAGAGAGAGAGAGAGAGAGAGAGAGATCTTCAGGGGAAATGGAAATATACGTGAGATTGAAATGTTTCTCATATGGATGCATAGCATTTGTATGTCTTTGAAGTAGCTATTCTAGAAATTATGTTTGTACTCTTGTTACACGTACAATCTTTCGTGCGATGATCGGCGCTGGAGATACGCCTCGATATTTACGTATCGACGTTTCTCTCTCTCTCTCTCTCTCTCTCTCTCTCTCGCGTGGCTCTTTACGCGACCAGCTTTATCATACGTGTCGAAATTAAAAGTAAATAAATCATAATACATCGGTCCCCTATAACAGTGCGTTTTCATCCGCGCTGTCTCCCGGAAATTTATACAACGCTACATCGATGTTGTGCCAATTCCTCGATGATGAATGCCACGCGCGGAGTCGTCGCTGAATCCTGCTGATTTTTGCCGTGCGATAAAAGAGCGGCGAGGATTTATTCGCGCGAATGACGAACTAATTCTGCCGATTCGTGATCTCGAGGTCGCCTTCGCGAGCGGGAGATCGACTTCCGGCAGACTGACGATGCATCCAACAACAGCCGGACGCAAGCAATGTTTACGGCGAAGCAATTTCTTAAGGCAACGCACTTGCTCGATTAACCACGAGATATGGATGAGCGAGACGAGGATGGCGGGAGGGAGGGAGACGGGGGAAGGGAACGACAGGAGAAGGAAGTTGGCCCCGACGATCAATCAATGACCCCGCGACGCCTCAAAATTGCGAAAACGTACGTGAGCGAGGCGGAACGTCGCGACGGTTCTCGCGTTGGCCACCCTACGGATCAGTCGATAATTGATCGGATGCCGAGGGGGTAAACATCCCCGTCGTTGATTGATGAACTAATCAAGCCCGCTAAACTTCGGGATGGATTCTCGCGCGGCAACGGAGTGCAACCCTTCTTCCTCCTTTCTTCGGAAGGAGGGAAGACGAAGAGGTTGAGAAGTCTACTGAGAGCGAGAGAGAGAGAGAGAGAGAGAGAGAGAGAGAGAGAGAGAGAGAGGGAGAGAGAGAGAGGCGGTTCTCGACAAGTTTTTCCGAAATCCAGCCATTTACGGTCCATTAGACGGAATTCTCAAGTCCATCCTGGAAATGAAGGACGCTCCGCCGGTTTTATGGCGGAAATAGACGTCGAAAGAAATTTCGTATCTCGGTTTATACGCGAGAGGATGCTCTCCTCTAATCCTATGGCTCTTGTTAATCGAATAACATTCGGATAGTTTTCGGTTTAAACATGAACATTTCGATGCTCGATGCTGAAGCGACGCTTGAAAATTTACATAGAAGCGTTACATCGATCGCAGATAGCGACAACGTCAGAAGGGCAGATATCACCGCGCTATTACTGCGCTGGCGCTTGATGAATATCGAAATGAATATCGAGATGAAACTTTATAAGTTTCCTAAATTATTATCTCAATGAGAATGTCCTGATGAGCTGATAAGAAGGGCCTTTCTCTATTGATCATGAAAGCCCAGAAGGTGAATTAAATTTCTCACCGCACTTGCCGAATTCTCACGCCGATTCCGACTTGAAAAATCTCCGGCTGAATGGCCATCCCCGATGATAGAATTCTTTGCAAGTTTTAACCCTCCAACAGGCTATTAACGGGTTTTCCAAAGTTCTTTTCATTCGCGTTTCACGTCGCCGAAATCGCTCGATCGGGGAAGCTTTGCGACGCTGTGGGCGTACGAAAAAATTCGACGTATTATCGCGCACGGCGCCCGTACGGCAAATTGAAAAACTGGCTTCGTCGTTCGAACTTTGCAAACACAGTGCTCGCGCACGTATTCGAAAAATCCCGACAAAAGGAGGAGCGAACCGGATCGTTCTCGCGAATCCGCCGAGATTCTTTCATTGTGCCTTCTAATTGAATATCAATTGATTGGTTTTCTCTTGCAATGCAAAGAGCTTGAAAACATCCCCGCGTTAAAACTAGAGAGATAAAGCCGAGCGAACTTCCCTCTAAATTATTCGCCCTGTTATAACGCCGCCCTTTAATTTACGATATGCTGAATAAATTAACAATTAACTTAAAAATTGCGCCATTGATAGCTCGACAACGGAGCATGCACGTATGCCAGCCGATTTACAACGCAATTGTAAATAATAGATATCTTTATAAAGCACCGCATAAAAAATGTCTTCGCGGCTCTCGACCGGCTACTCCAAGCCGTTCCAGCTCTTTTCGACGGGAGAAGGGGAGGGAGTGGCAGCAAAAGAGAGAGAGAGAGAGAGAGAGAGAGAGAGAGAAAAAGAATGCAGGAAAAAACCCATTTCATATAAAAACCATGAAAACCACTTCACATAAAAGCCATCGCTCAATTCAACGTAATGGACCACGGCGTTTGACAGCGGTCTCGCATTTTCGTGAGAATCACGCGAGCTAACGATTTTATAAGCCGGATACTGCACGCGCGTCGCGCTTTTTTCTTCTTTCTTTCTTTCTTTCTTTCTTTCTCCTTCTTCCTCTTCCTCTTCCCTTTCTCTGGTCCCGGTCCCCCGTCGTCGCGCGGACGGGAAACGCTAAGGAAAATTGAAATTAATTTCGACCGGGTGGCAAGCGGCCGGTGAACAAGGAGGAAGAGGAGGAGGTGGAAGAGGAGGGAAGGGTAAAGCAGCTCAATTAACTGCTGCCGCCCGAGAGGGACACCGGACAGGAATCTTGCGCGTTTATTACTACGCTCTGCAACAGCGCTCGTTCTTGTCCTCGTGCTTCATAATTCTCGCGCGAACCGGCCCCGGCGAAGGTAATTTAATACCGTCCGCTTTAGATACCTAGCGCGACGCGATTCGTCTCAATTCCTCGGCGAAACGACAACACGGCCGGCCGTTGACCAACGTCGCGAGGAAGCCGCGAGCAATCACCGGCGGAGTCCGTCTTCCATCTTCCTGCAAGGAGACGCGACGACGACGGCGGTGGCGACGAAAGGGGGCGGAGAAGAGGAGGAGGAGGAGGAAGAGGAGAAGGAGCGTTAGGAGGAACGTGTTAAAGCGCGCGATAAAAATTGCAAGTGATGCAGACTGTCCGACATGGTCGATATCAGAAGAGCCTCTCACCCTCGCGGACGGGCGGATCGAAGACGCTCGGTTCGTCGACATCGCGTAAAACAATCTTTTTATCTATACAAGCCCCCGCTTGTCAATGTCGCGTTCTTTAAAGGGCGAAAGGGGAGGGAAGGGGTGCTTTAAAGTGCTCGCCGGTCTTTGACTGCATTTGCATCGCGCTCGTCGTCGCTCAATATCGGCAGAGACTCTCGCCTCGCGCCTGGTTTACTTTCTTAGTCGCGCCACTCGATACGCCGACACGTCGCGCCTCGCTATTAACCCGCCGCGCGATAGTGCTTTTCATCGGTACTACATTAATGCGTACTATAAAATTTCCGCGGCGGGGAGGAGAGAGAGAGAGAGAGAGAGAGAGAGAGAGAGAGAGAGAGAGAGAGATATCTGGCGGGCGGCGAGCGCGCTGCCTCTCGGCCTCGAATTTAGCGCGAGTGTGCTCGTCGCGAGCACGATTATTTCAAAGTTTCGATTTTCGACGATAAATTCAACGATAAATCAAATCCAACGTCCGATCGAATAAAATGCGAATTAAATTATTAGCCGCGACACGCCGGCATTCCGGAACGGGACGAGAGGGCGATACGCTGTTACACGTGGACGCAAGCGTCGATCTTTTCGCGCGGACGACGCGTATCGTCGATGCGGCGACGTTAATGCGATCCACGCGCGTTGCAACGTAAGTTGCAATTGTGATGTCGCGATTACGATATCACGCGTTATGCGATGCTGATCGAACGAGCGCGACACGGACACGCGCGCGTGTACAAACAGGCGCGGAAACGCGGAGGCACGATTTGCAATTGCACTCGAAATTATCGATAAACCGATAACTACGGATTACGCGTCACAAGCAGATCGCTTAGGATCGATAGCGCGCATCGCGCGTATGTCACCAAATTAAATCGCAGACGCGCTCACAGGGATGCACAACTATCTCGCTAACAGAATTTGTAACCGAGTAGTTTCATCGCGTGCTTTCCCCCTCTCTCTCTCTCTCTCTCTCTCTCTTGGCGAACGGGGAGTCGACTGCGCGCGAATTCAAAAGATTATAATTACGCACAGAGTCATTCAATTACACGTCGCAGGGAGCGCGCGCTTTTAATCATCGCCGAGCCGCGAGCGCGCGAGAGAGCAAGACAGCATGCGGAAGTGCAGAAGAAGACACGCGATTGCGCGATTCGCGTTAGTTTCTCGGGCGCACGCTATCAAGACCGCGCTTTGATCCTTCGATTGGTCACAACGCGATCCAGTTTGCTTGGGCAAAAAAGAAAGAGGAACGAGAGACTCGCAAGGAGGAAAGAGCGAGCGGAAGGCACGCGAAATCCGCGATCGCGGTGAATCGCTCGGCGATGAAGGAATTCCGCATTTCCGCGGGACGATATTGTCCAGCGCGTCGACAATGAGGCGAAAAGTTCATTTCCGCAAAGCAGCGAGCAGCTAGAATTATCCGCGAAACGCGCGAAATGCCGTTTCGCCATTGCTCGAGCTCAGAATGTTCAAATGTTCTCTCGACAAATATTTCGACGGATTAATCGAGGATTAATCGATAAATTAATATTAAGAGATCGGACAGGCTACGAGATGAAGCAACGCTTCACATATTTAGAGCGGAGAGCGATTTCCATTTAGCTTCGAAAGATTCTAGATGTTGACTTTGCGCTGTCATTAGAGAACTTCAGGCGTATTGTGGCAAGTGTTTGTTTGTTCTGACGAGATCTGATTCGCCGAGAACTACCAACGGCGAATGACGCTCGAGAGTTTTAAGAAATTAGCAAGGAGGAAGACCATCTCTGCGCGAATTCCAAGAATTCCAAGAATTCCAAGCTTCAAATGACGCGACGAATAATCGCAAGCGCCATGTTACGTATCGGCGGACGAATCAATCGTAATTAGCAAGGTTTCATTTTCCATTCGGCGCGAATGAGGCAACAACATTTTCTACAAAAGTGTGTAGACAGAGTCGCCTCGCTTTTCCCGTCTCTAATAGCATTTCGACGGCGCCGGCCGCTCGCTAAGTGCGAAGCGCGAAAGCGACAAATAAATATCGCCATTCGCGGGACACGCTGCAACGCGGAGGGTGAGAGAAAAGGCGAGGGCTAGCTAGCCTCCGTACTATCCGGCGCGACGAATTATACGAGGAGAATCCGAGTTGCCAACCGGACGAATGAACGAACGAGCAGCGATGCGCAGCGCGTAATTTCATCAGCGCACGCGAGCGGCTCGCGAGCGATTCTATTTTTCAGCGACACGCGCGACGGAAACGTACAAGCGTACAAGCAGAAATCTTTAATGACGCGCTCGCGAATCTACCAAGTGCCCGAGGCACTCGCGCGTTTTTCGGCGATAACGACGAGAGGAATCGCCCGAAACGCGGGAAACGCTTCGGGAATTGACGCGGGAATGGCGCGGTTCGTGCGAAATAACGACGACGCGCGGATTCGCAGTCCGCAAGAATATCCGTTCCGGGACACCGATACTCTCGAGTCGGATAATCTTTCCGGATAGCTCGCTGAAATATCCGTTTTCAGGCTTGCTCGCTATCAGGAAACGATACGTCCGCGTTATCGCGAGGGAATGTTAGATCCGCGAGACGCGCGGAAAGTCCGAGAGTTAATCTCGGACGTATCATCCGCAATGAGTTCGAATGCAACGATCTCGACGCGTTCTCGCTGAAACGTTCAAACCGGATAATGTTCAAGCGCGAGGACCGGATGTCAAAAGCGCTGATAACGCGCGAGATTCGCGTGCACGACAGACAAAAGTTCCGCTGCCGAGCGATATCGCGGAGAAAAGCTGCGATTCGCCGATCGCGATGATCGCATCGATCGAAAAGCTTTCTTTATCACGCTTGAAACATTCGTTTCGGTTGTGAAACGCGCATCAAAGCTGCATTAGCACGGTGCTCGCTTCCATCCGGAAAGTAGCACAATTTTCACTTCCTTCCCTCATAACTGACCTCTCGACATCTCTAGAGAGATTCCCGCAAACGGCGAGTACTTAAAGGCGGAACAAGTAAACTCTATTCTACCGTGACCGATGCATCATAAGTTTGTTCATTGCGTTGAAAAACGCGTGCGCCGTCATGGGTTTCGCGTGTCGCGAGTCCTTCCAAGTTTCGAAGGAAAAACGTTCCGCATTTCTGTTCTTGTTGCGAATGTAGAAAGACCGACATTTCCGGCTGATCGTTTGGCGCATCGCGATGGCAGGTGATCGCGAGACAACTGGATCGATTTCTCGAAAGCACCATTGCCTATGGCAATGAAGAAACGAGAAGCCTGCATTTTCCGCGAGGGATTTACTTCTGTATGGAAATTTTTATCAGATCCATCGCGCATTCTTCGGGACGATACAGGCGTGATAATTACGTGCACACGCGGGAAATGCAACGGGAAAATAGACAGAACGAGAAATCCCGCGACATCCCCGTCGTGACAGGCGTCAGTTAAAAAGCACGACGGTTGCGGGGGCAGGCGAGAAGAAAAAAATGAGATTAGCGCTGCCGGGCACGGATGGGTTTTCTTCTAAATGTAAATTACTCGTCTTCGCAGCGCAGCGGATGACGCGGACAACGTGAGCCGTGACAATTTGTCGCGCGACATCGGTGTGCACCTCGTTATACCAGCTTATCGTTAACACGAGCGAGTGTAGCAACCCCGCCAGCTAGCCGCAGATTTCCATAAACCTCGCGCTGATGGGTATGCAATTATTTCCGAGTACGATCCGTTGTCTCGCGCGGAATCTCGCGTAAAACCATCTCCCCTAATTGCCCGCAGCATCCCTAATCCGCGCGATACGTTGCAACTAAAGATCAGCGCGGCAGGGAATGATGTGGATTAAAAGCACGTAAAAACGGCATTAATTGCCCTCCATGGCAGCCTGCACGCTTAATTATTTCACGGCGGCTTGTGTTTGTCCTTTCTGGAATTAATCAGACGGACTATCGCGGACTGACGCAGGATGGACCGACAAGTGTCTTGGCAGGCACTCTCGCGTCCCTCGGAATGGCCAAAGTTGCGAATTACGTGAGATTACGTCGCACAGCTTCATTTATTAGAGCACAATGTACATTTTTCATGTAATACCTCCTGCGATCCCGACGCATTAAGCGGCATAATTTCATGGAAACTTGTTTCTTTTGATGTATCCCTTTTCACGTAGATACGAGGCGATTGTCGATTATGATGCGCGAATCATAAAGCGAGTTCTCTGCAGAGTCGCATAAAAAGCAGAACGATCTTGGCTCCGGGCCGACAGAAGACTCTTAATTGTCCACGATTTCACATCGCGGACTTTACGTGATCCGTCACGCGTGTCTCTCTTTGCGTCCACACGGACGCTCTTACAACGTGATAAATACCCCTGGCTATCGATTTAAGCAAGTTCGATTCAAGCATCTTCCCTGACGAGGTGACGCGCGGATTACGCGCGATCCTTAAATTCGAGACGAACGTCCCCCTGAGCCACGCATCGATCAAGTTTCCTTGCACAAATGCGGAATCCCCTCTCCGAGATATTAAGATTCAGAAACTCTGAAAGGTTGACTCTGCAACTACGATTGAACGGAAAGATCTGCAAAGTCAGAGCCGGAAAAAATTCATCCGGCCGACACACGGTGCGCGAGGACACACAAAAGATACGCTACATGAGGATCTCAGACGTAAGTTCCGCCGGATCGTGTAAACAGCAAGTAGCAAATCGTGTAAACAGACCTGTGTAACGACCTGTATACTTGGCGTATAGCTTTTGCATTCGCCGACAGCGGCAAATGTCAAGGGATCGATATCTTCGTATCCGGAAACCGCACGATTTCTTCATTCTCATTTGCAGGTGCAGTCTCCTGTTTTAGAGACATTTGAAGATTCGCGCCCAACATTCGCTCGTGACATAGTTCGCGAGCGCCTGACGAACGCCTCATGAACCACCCGCACACCGGGTCGCAAGGCCAAAGGTTCGTCGAGGAGGTTCGCTCCCCGCGAATGACTTATTTTCGTGATGCAATAAACGTCCCGAGGCGCAACTATCCAGCAAATGAAATTTTAATTGTGCGATTGTCGCTCGATAAGGAAGCCGGTATTCGCGCGATCCCTGCGCGAGCTGAAACGTAACGGAGTGCCGGCTGCCTCCCCCTCTCCCCTCCTCCTCCTCTCCCCTCGCTCGTCCCCGCTTCGCGCTTCCGTTTCCGTGGGAAATTTATCAAAAGTATTCGCGCACCGCGGAAACGCTGCGCGTACCGGAGAGGAAAGTATTCCGAATCGAAAGTTCCGAATCGAACTATCGTCCGCAACTGTCGCTGCGATCGCATCGATATTTCAGGAATCGAGAAACGCTAGAATCGCCACGTTAAAAGCGTCGCGTTTTTCGAAAGAAAAGTAACCGTTTGGAATTTCAAGGAAAATCCATCTAGTCGCCTCGTTGCTCCTTCGTTCCAATAATTGCGCGAATGCTTCCGCGGCTCTCCATATTTGTAGCTATACGAGACATTGAGACATTGTTATTCTCCTCGCTTGTTTCCTCGCATGTTTGCACTTCATCTTCTGATATATCTACGCGTTTCCCCCGCTTACTTTCTCGCAAACCATCATTTCGCAAGTCGTTGAACCGATTCCCAATTTCCTTCGTCGTCCCGACGACCCCGATTAATTTTAACGCGATTATCTGCCGATCCTCACGAACATTTCCGTCTTTCTGCTTGGGAAGCAAATGAAGAAACGCGCAGATATCGGATGCAAAACGACGAGCGCAACCGTGGCATTACACACAGTGGTGGCTCGTTGGGTGCATTGTGAGATATCTCGATGATGGTTGCACGCCGCGATCATGTCCCACAACACGTTCGCTTCGGGAATAATTCATTCCGCAATGAAAGACACAGAGACATCATATGCCCCTGGAAGACCGCCCTTCCAAGGAAACGATCTCGCAACGTTCGCTATTCGTCGTCGTAATTCAACGAAATTGCCACGATCGTTTCTGCAAGCGATAGCTCGCTGATGACGATTCCCCCGAGAAGTTTGTCGTTCGCGATTCTCCAAGAATTGATCGCCAACATCGATAATCGCTAATAATTAATGACGTACGGATATTCGTTGCGATTCCGAACTTTCATCTCACACGCGACTTTTGTACTCTGGATATCTCGACCTCGTCGAGAAGAAAGGGGAGGGAATGTTCTCACTTATAATTTATACGCCGTAAGTTTCCATCGATGCGCGCATGTATCTGTGTGTGTGCATGCGTGTGGACTAATTTCATCGCTATTAGAAGGTGATCTGGTTTTAACGAACAGGCATGGAACTCTCGTAATTTCCTGCGATTGCGGGGAAGAAATGACGCGCAGCGGACGGAATGCTATTACGCCAGTTTCATCCGTAATTCGATAACGATCGAAGCTCATCGTGCGCCTTAATGGTGCGATAATCGCGGTTTCATTATCGCTTTCTGTTTGAAAAACCTATTAACCGCATCGCTTGATGCGGATTAACTGTTCAGTGTATGCTGTCCTGTAAACGCTCCCGTAAACGCGGATTATCTTCGCCGCATGACTGATTCCCGAAACGTCAGCGCGATAATCGAGCTCGCGACTCTGGAGTGCACGTTTGGAAAGAAAAAGGAAAGAAAGAAAAAGTGCATTGCATTGTTGATTCGAAGCCCGAGAGTACAACTTCAAGAGTATCGAATCAACAGCGGCGAATTTTTTTTATCGTAAATCTCGATAACATTGCAGGGATAAGTTACGCAGGTACGTAACGCATCGGAGTACGTTCGCGTACCGTAAACGGAGCGAACTGTTTACCGGAGCGAACAGCCGGTATTAAACGGGCAATAAAGGACCGGTTACGCGACGACAACATCGTCGAGCATCGCACGTGCATCCTTGACCCGGAATACATCGGAAAAGTACCGTTTGACATTAAGGGCCGGGAAAGGGACTCTCGAGACGGTTCTTATCGCCGACGAATAATTCATTGTCAAGCGCTCGCGCATTCGTTCGAGACGCGGCGCGAAAACGACGAAAATGCCGGCGAGAAGCTCGCGGCAAGCTCCCGTTGATTCTCGCGGCCGAGGCGGAGAATAAAAAGAGACGAGCTCCCGCAGATCGAGCGGAACGGAAGCTGGGCGGCGAAGAGAAAACGGAAAGTGTGCCGGGCAAAATTGCACGGCGCAGGCGACACGTGACGCTGACACGAGTTTTTCAATTAATCAGGAATAAACGTGTCAACGGCATACCGACGAAAAGCGATGCCCGATACAAATGTTATTTATCGCCAAGCAGGCCCCGACGTAGGACGTCGTTGATCAACGATCGCACGCATCGACGTTATCGTATGCGTTGTGATTTCATGCATACGCGCATACTCCACGAGATGCGAGATCCGGCGAGATTTCCCGTCCGATGCTCGATACCGTTCGTCTCCCGAATAAGCGCTAATATCGACCGCGGACCGCGGGAAAAAAAAACACGCTCGAGAGGACTGATCTTGGATTCTGCGAGCATTTATAGCGGCAAAATCAGAACGCGATATTCGTTTCTCAGTTTTCCCAGCGCTCTCCCTCATTCCCTCTCTCTCTCTCTCCCCCTCTCTCTCTCTCTCTCTCTCTCTCTCTCTCTCTCTCTCTCTGTCTCTCATGATTTCGTTGGCTTGGAGCTCGCCTCTTTCGAGTGGAAGCTCTCGAAAGCACTCAGCGACTCATTAAAATCTTGTCTCATGCCAAAACAATCCTCTTTCGTCGCTCGTTTCGCGAGACGAAGGAAAGTAATTACGTCTGATTCGTGTACCGATTCCTTAATTACTGCCTAATTTCGGGATTTGCGTCTACTCTGAGTCACCGTTGCACGCACAAGACTATCTATGCCTAAGTGCTTTCTACGCGAGAGGTAACTCGAGAGTCTCGTGCATTGGAAAAATTTTAATAGAGGAATAATATTTATAAAAATAATATTTGTAAAAATTTAAAGGATATCGAACGATGCATCAGTAGCGATTAACGTATCGAATAACATTTTGCTTTATGCAGAAACGTGTCGTTTCGGGCATTAAATAAAACAATCCGCGAAATGCATCTAAGAATCATCGTTTATTTAGACATTAATTCATTCTCGTGTCGCACGACGGTAACCGTGAATGTTAAATTCAACGATCGGTGTACGTTACAGCTTCCGTTCCTGCTTAAGCTGAGTTTATAACTCGAGATACCCGCTCGTATGCCGCTGGTATACCGAGCGCATAAAAGCGGCGCATCTGTGTTTCCGTTCGGCGGGCGGTATGATCGAGCGCGCCTTTACGATTTCGCGTGGAACCGCGCGTGTTACATAAATCGCGCGCGCACGCGCTCCGCGGATAACATTTACATTGGCACGCTGAGAGTTTCCATTTCATTTAGACAGGATTGATCCGCGCCGGGTAATGGAAAATGCAAGGTGCGCCAGCCGGGGGCGCGATTGATCCCTCGTACAACCAATTTTGCGAGCCGCCGGCGTTCTTGGCAGCAGCCGGCGAGTCCTTCGATATCTCGCGCTCGCGCGGCCTCTGCAAAAACAGTCCGACCACGTAAAGATCGAGGGAACGCCGGGGAAACGCCGAGGGAAATCCCGTGACCATCGATGAGGCTCGGCCAACTGAAAACGGCCGGCGGCCGCGCCTGACCTGTCCGCGGAATCCGCGGAAACGTGCCCGCGATTTTTCCACCGCGAGGACGAGGAATTTACAGCGGGCCCCGCGATCCGATGAACGAGCGTTATTTATTGCCGATGGGCAATTAACTTTTTTCGCCGTTTCGCCGTTTCGCCGTCTAGGTCGGCTGGCGATTACGCTCGCGCGAGCAACGACGATGCAATCGCGAGCGAAGACAATCGAGAGAAGAAGGGAGAGGAAGAAGAGAGGCTGGAGAAGGAGAGAGAACACTAGCGGCCAATTATTTTTAATGTCTCATTGTATTCTCCCTTGCATCGCCATTAAGGTTAATAGCCCGCAGCGCTCAAGGCGCGTCGTTCCTTTTTGGTACGGGTCCCATAATTAAAGTCAATCGCGTTACCGGAAATGGTCCATTAGACGCACCGGTGGATAGGAAAAGCCCCTCCCTCGATCGCGGATCTTCTCGATCCGCCTCGTAAACTTTTTCTACTTCTTGTCTTCGGGATCCGCCTTGTGAGCCACGTTTTTCCCTCGGTTGGACATACTCGCCGAACGATGTCTCGCTCGCAGAGCAGCGTTCAATTAGACAAAGATACTTAGATACTTAGATACTTAGAATTAGAAGAAAAAACTATTGAAAAGTTTCGGCTTTCAATGCTATTCGTGCTTTCAATTCGGCGTTCAATTTATTAATTCGTTCTTTGAACCTTCCACGCACATTCTCTCCGACGCACATCCGTCGTGTCCGCTTTTCTCTGGAACGAGAGTTATCGCGAGCATCGCAAATGCACGTTGAGCGAAGCGCGAATGCACGTTGAGCGACTTCTGCTTCTGCTAAATGCGGAACGTAGATCGCATAAGCACGCGTATTTTTGTCCGGCGTGCAATAACCCCTCGCTGTGTGCGACGTGGGAGACACATGGCGCGCGTCATAGTCGATTCATCGAATGAGAACATAATGGAACGATTCTACGAGAGGGGAACAACTTTATGCGCGCGGCTGAGCGTCGCGAGAGGGGAAGAGGGTCGTATCGAACGCGGAGGAAACAAAGTGCATTCACGTATGTGTCAGCACGGTGTAACGTATTACGCGCATCGCGCATCGACGAGAAAGCAAATTGGTTTAGCGAAAGGACGAGAGTATGCGTTCGATTAACGCTGATACGCGCATTAATAGCTGATACGCGCTTCTGACAACGTTTCACCGCCAGCATCGTCGACCGCGGTTGAGAAAGCTTCGTTTAATCCCAAGTTGCTACTTGAGACGATGAAAAAAAATAAAACAACGAGTACAGAGTTCATTTCCGAAAGAAAGAAAGAGAATTAGAGCCGCTGCCTCAATCTCAAACTCGGCGATCGCAAAGTGTCGCAAATTACTCGTCGATTCTCGGCGCCAGAGAGCAGCGTCGTTCTCTCGTCCGCTCTCGTCCGGTCCGAATAGAATCGAAAAGAAGAGAAACGGAAACGCATGCCACGTGTACCGGCGGCGACGTGCAGATCGCGGCGAGCGATATCCGTTCGCGTGACATCAACGCCGATTTCGCGCACGCGCGCGACTAAACGGCCGACACTTCCAGCGGGCATTCTCTTTTACGGCGCGCGATGTGAAAGATCAATCAGTTCTCTGTATGTTTGATGCTTCAATTGTGTCGGCCAAATACCCGGATCGCGCATCGAGATGCGTCGTTTCGGGCGTCGCGATGCCGCGCCGACATTCAGCGAGCAGATCCCGCGGCTCGATCTCGCAGCGCGACGCGCAATCGACAGCGAAGCGTATTCCGACCGCTGTGAGCGGCTCTGTCAACGCTCCGGGACGTGCGTTAAATGGACCAATGGACGGCGATTCGATTTCCCGGCGAAACATCGCCGCCCCGAAATGCGTTACAATGGAGCATTTTGCAACACGCGCGCGACAAAGCGCCGGCGCGCGCGAGTCCGTTAACGAGCGTCGAATTTTCGCAGACGCCGGCGATGTAATTTGTATTCGCGCGGCGCTACACATGATCGCGCCGCGGATATGACTGGCGTCTGTCTATGGCCGGAGATCCCTTCACGGATTCTGCCCTCGTGGCGAATGAGGATGACGGGGACGAAGGTAAACCGTGACGCGGGCGTCGCGATCGTTACTAATCGCCGTGTTCGAACTCGCGCGATCGCGTAATCCGCATCCTGAATTTGAAACCAAATATCTCTGTTAAGGGAGCACATTTTTTCTCGCATCTCGCGAGCAAAGTGTGAGAGAGAGATGGGGGAGGGAGGGGCAGGGGGGATGGGAGAAGCGAGCATTCGTATAATTAATGTGGGAAATGGTATCAGATTCTAGAGCGCGCTAATTAGAGGGCCAGGCTTTCGACGTCACACGCAATTATCTCTCGTTAAAAGCTCGCGGCGCCGAGCTTCGACGCGCGGAAAGAGGGACGAGGGGCGTCTGCTCGCCTCGCGAGAACAACAACGCGACGACGGGGGGTCCCCGGCTCGCTCTCGTTTCTGTATAGCTTATGCGTAACGATTGAACGGACTTGTCCAAGCGTAAACGTAACGATAACGCAACACTCAGCTCTCGTTCGGAGCCCCGAGGTTCCCTCTTTCTCTCTCTCTCTCTCTCTCTCTCTCTCTCTCTCTCTCTCTCTCTCTCTCTCTCTCTCTCTCTCTCTCTCTCTCTTTCTTCGCGCGTCCCCTTGACCATCCTCTCTCCTTTCCTCGTCTTTTACGCTCTCCGGTGTCCAGCCCCCGTCTGCCTTTGTCTCTCCATCGATTCATCGTGCGCTCGTCGTCACTATAGAGAGATAATGCCTTCATACGCGAGCGTATTCTTCCTCCGCGCATAAAATGCGCGAAAAATGCGGAATCGGGAAAGGACAAGAGTCGTCGAGAGAAACTCATGGCTTTTCCACCGTCCGCCTAATGTGGACAAAACCACACAGGAAGCCCGCTTGCCCCCCGTTCCCGCGATCGATTCTGCGAGTGATCGTAAAGCGCGATCACAAAGATTCGTGCGCTGCGCTTCCGTCAAGAAGCGTTCAGACAAGCGTGTGGAAATGATGGCTCGCTCGTTTATCCATTCTGGATCGAACGTACCGCCGCGAGCAGCGTGTTGGATGCCGATGTCGTGGCATATTAATCGGCTCACCGATGCAATGGGCCGCAACAGCTCGAGGGCAAGGTGTCAATCGTTCGGTACTTGTGTCGGCAACATCAATCGCGCGGTTTGCGTTCGTCTCTGTCCACGTCGCCCGTTTGGCGATTATCGCCGCGGGCCGCGGATGGCCGGTCGAACGGCGAGTCGGAAACGTTGTCGGGCGATGATTGTTATAACTCGGCCGATAATCGGAGCTTTCAGCAAACTGACGGAGCCAGCAACGGCGCGATGCCAGACGCGGCGGTGGCGGCGTTTATCGCGCGTACACGAGCGCACGTAAAACTCACCGCGAACCGCGAAAACGTGCGTCGACGCATGAACGTCCGATGAATTGTTCGCGGATCGATGCGCCTTCGTGAAAATTTTAGGATCACGAGCGCGCCGGCGGCGCTCAAACTTTCATACCGGCGAGAGCTGGCGGAGTTTACGCGGCGGCTTTACACATATGCACGTACGTTCGCGCGCATCGAAATTGCGGCTCGGAAGATTAATAGTGACTGTTATATCATCGCGCGAGACTCCATCGCCGAGCGCTGTTCCGTGTGCCATGAAAATTGCAGGCGCGAGGGTATTTCTTTGGGCGCGCATCCCCCGTCAGAACGCGGTGTTGATCTTTCCAGCTCGACCGCGATGCAGCGAGATCGCTCCCGATCGAAAAACGATACGTTATATCTTACGTAGATTAGTCTTACGTCGCGTAAGATCGCTCTTATCGCATCGAGAATGAGTGCACGACTCTAAATTCTCCTCTCGACGATCGAATAGCTTCTAATCCGAAATCGATCTAATCCGCAAACGATTCCGAGAATCCTACTAATATCCTACTTGACATAATATGCTATTAAAAATAGACACGTATACGTGATACATATACAGCACGTACAATACAATGACATTTAGAGAAACATAATAAGTCATCGGTGACTTAACTTTCTTCTAAGTTACGCGATGCGGTTCAAGGAAATGCAAGACCTTCTCATCGGAGAACGCTTCGACTCGTCGATGATAGCGATATAAACGGAAAGACTGACGTGGCTTTCCCTCGTCTGGCTGTATCGCCGCAGGTGTATCGATTACGTATAAGTAGCGTCGTTCGTCAAACCGGAATCGAGAGTAGCGCAGCAACGAGCGTTTCTTGAGACTTGAGCTCGTGAGCTCAAAGCGCCGGCAGCAAAAAGGAACGCGAGAGACAAGAGTCGCGCGATACTCCGACGAGCCCGCGGTACGGAAACGGTAACGATGCCGCTAAGTCGGCGCGCGAGGGAACGCGCCAGACGACATCCCGGGATTCCGACGAGATCTTTGCGGTCTCCACGGTGACGGCGGAGATGACGAGTCGGGCTACAGCTCATTTGTTCCGGAGATCGGCATGCGACTCGTTCGGTCCATTTCCCTCGAGAACGCAGCGAATCGCGCTCACCCTTTCTTGCCATCTGGAAACGCCGCCGCGTGCAATCGCGAGCGGGGCATACGGAGAAACGTCGATCTCTCTCGCGTCGTCGGTGTCGTATAAAGGCATTGCTGGCCGCAGGGAGAGAGGAGCGAGGGGAAGAGCGAATGCTTTTCGCGAGGGAGCGGAAAGCTTTCGCGGGCCAACGATGCATCGTCGAGGTAACAGCGATTTTTCTCTCCCGCTGCAGTCGCGGGATGCCGAATCAACGAGCGAATCAACGAACCGACGAATAAACCATATGGAGCACGAGACGGAGACGAGCGGAAGAACAACGGGAACATGGGAGATAGCGAATCAAAAGGGACATTAAAAGTTGTCACGGTGCGTCCGTGTCGCGGCGCGGCGCGCTCGTTGCCGGAAAGGACTCCCCCGGGACTCTCGTCTATAGGGGGTGGCCGCGGAGGAACGACAGGGAGGGTGGAAAGCCATTCCGCTCATCTGCCGAGTCATAAAGCAGATACTACAGTTCTCGAAAATACATAAATCTTGCCCGGCGGTCTGGCGTAATGCAGGAGAGACGAGTCCTCGCGCGCGTAAAATAAATGATCAGATCAGCCGTCGTTTCCGAGGAAGACATTGGCGCGGCTTCCCGCGCGAGGTCGAGTAGGATCTCGCGGAAACGATGATGGAATCGATGGAATCCCGGCATCCGTCCTCTCGCCTAAGCGAATTAAAATTTACAGCCGCGTCCTTCTAACGCCACGACCATCCACTAAGCGTCCATAAACCGTGTCAATGAAATTACGTGGATTACGTCGCGGCTTGCAGCTCGTTTCGTTTCGATCGAACGGTACGTTATCTCGCTTGTGAAAATGTCGGTCACGACGTGCGTAAGCATCGAGCGACATGGCGGTTGTGGTTTAAGATTACATACGAAAGACGATCGAAGACGCGATCATGTCGGAAATTTCAACGAGAGTCATCAAAATTCGATCCTTGGTCTTCAGCGCTATCGCGCTGATGTGTTATTACGAAACAGAACATTATCCTCGTCAGTTAATGACGCGTCTCGACTGCGAGTTGAATTCTATAAATGAACAATTATTTTTCATCCGTTAAGGATTCCGTTTCAACGGTAAAGCCGAATGGATAACATTGAAGCTAAAAGTAGAATGTCGGTTGACGCGATTATCGGCGCGTGTCTCCGTAAATTATTATAAATACAAAATGCGTTATAATTACAAAATCCAAGATTTCGAACCTATTTTGAGTCATCCTTGGCAAACTGATAACGGATCCGCTGACCGGATAACCGCTAAGCATGTTGAAAGATGAAGGATTCGAGCTCGAGTTAGAAATGTGCGCACCGATAACCGCCGATAACCGTCAGTAAAAGTTCCAGCTGCTCGTTTAGCCTCAAATCCTCTAATTGCTTCCTCCCTTCGTCGATCGATGACCGTCACGTAAGAGATATCATTCCGGATACTTGTAATTCACCCACGCGACCATCGCCTGT
Organism: Eciton burchellii; assembly: GCA_020341155.1. Lineage (NCBI taxonomy): Eukaryota > Metazoa > Arthropoda > Insecta > Hymenoptera > Formicidae > Eciton > Eciton burchellii. The sequence goes on from JAHMML010000009.1 coordinate 3,687,378, forward strand.
CGCGATCTTTCTCGCGAAGAAAAAATTCCTTTCTCCTAAGTTGGATGAAAATTCGCGAGTTTTCGGTGACAGACTTTTTATCGGCTCAGCGTTTCGAAGCGCCTATCAAGCTCGTAAATCTCCTTGGTTGGGAGCACTTTTCTGCAGCACGCGCGAGTAAACGTCCCGTTTATCAGCGCGAGGCCCAGGCATGACGTTGCCGCAATCGCTGACACTTCAACGCTTAAATGTTGGAAAGATAGCAAACTAAGAAGAAGCGGACCGTTATTTGCGACCTTTCCGCAGTCATGAGGAATAAGCGCAATGGACCTACCGATAATGCTGAGATAATGAACGAACGCTCCAAGTGCAGCGTATCGAACCGACGCGATAATGCGCGATTGCATATAATGATTAAGAACACGCGTGGAATTATCGCGGTGAGAAAATTATTAGAAGACTCTAATATGCGAGGATGTTAATGTCTGTCGTGTTTATCGTCCCCTAACTTCGAGATACAAAAAAACGTAGATATGGAATTGCATTTCGTTGAATCTCATTCACTGAAAGCGAAATAAAAATATTCACAATGGCGTGAAATATTAAATGCAATTTTAATGCATATTTACGTTAAATTTTAAAAACATAATGTACAGCTCTAAAAATCACGACATTCATTAATAATAATAATGGTGACCGACATGTGATAATGATTAAGATATGATGATGAGCAATCAATCTTTAATAGAGTGGCCGTTGACATCTCCGATAATAATTGATCTAAACAAATATTCGGATAGACCAAAGAACCATTTGGCGCAGTTATCGTGCGAAGGAGTATGCGTTAAGATGCGTTAAAACGCGAAGAAGAAAACAAAGAGAGAGAGAGAGAGAGAGAGAGAGAGAGAGAGAGAGAGAGAGAGAGAGAGAGAGAATCAGCAGCATTAAACATACAACAAAGGCAGAGTCACAACAGCATTGAATAGTGTTTGCAGTTTGAATGTCTATCATGGATTATTAATGAAGCCGCGCATATCAAAGATGTCGATTGTTCGAAAGCGATGACGCAAACCGCGAACGAACCGTTTCACGCTTCATTCGAGCGTGCCGCGATGTGACAGTAGCGATCATTGGATACCGTATTCGTACATTTTGGCGGTTCCGTCAAAGAGATCAGTAACAAGCGCGACTATCTCGCATTACCGGACACAACGCGGAACATTTTCGCGAGGGGCGATGCGGGATTGTTCCGTGGCCTTAAATAGCGGAAACTTTATCGCGCCGATGCGTGGTAAGAAGAAAAAGGAAAAGAAGATCCGATCTCCGGATTAAGCGTCCTCTCTGCCGCGAGTTCCATAGGCCTATGTGCGTATTCATTCGCTGATTCATTTATCGCCGACACAATTCCGGGATGCAATTTCACAAACGGCCGCGCCGAGCGAGCGGAAAGTATCGCCGGACTTTGCGTTTTACGAGGCGTTAATGCATTCGCGCGTATCGCGTGTGTAATATCGCGAAACATTTTGCACTCTTATCGAGAGCGCGTAATTAATAATATTCGCGTGCACGGATCGACGAGCATATTATGCCCCAACTCGACCGTGAATGTGATTAACCGGCGTTGCGGGGAGAGGAAGCGCGCGCGGCACGGAGTTTCCCTGTATCTCGGAATATCGATTATTAATTATTAATGTCGTTAACGTCAAAGACGCTAATTGTATCGAACAGCGGCGTCAAACTTGGAGCAGTCCTCGAACCGCAACTCCAACTCCAAACTTACCGACTGTCCTTGATTACGCACGCCGGAAACTCTAACGAGGCTTCCGCAACTTTGACCAAACGCAGAAGCTCCTCGTGCATCTTTCTTTTCGGATGCACGGGGCTTTGTCATACATATGATATTCGTCTCAAGGGCGAATCCGTCTCTCGAATCGAACGTTACTAATCGAGTAATGAGATTTCGCGATATTCGATTCGACGCTTTAAACATCCGAATTTTCGATTGGTTCCGGCGAAAACGTTGTTTAAAGCGCGCGCGAAACTGTCTAGCGAAAGATTCGCATCATTCCATCGCAAGGCTGATTCATCGAATTTGCCTCATCTGACGCGAATTGCACGCTGAGCTATCGGGAATTCAATGCGCCATTTCGATGCATTTATTTCGGTTTGCGCAAACGGCCGAGGGCTGAAACGCGCGCCACGGTTGCGCAATGCGATGTAATGGGCTCTCTCTCTTTCTCTCTCTCTCTCTGTCGAGGGATTTTTCGAAAAATAAATTCTCGTGATGGATAAAACGTCGGCGCGATGATGCTCATAATTTCACGGGGCCACGATTTCACGTATATCGATTGCTCCCAGTCCGATGGTCCCGCGGAAACGAATGCGATCCGACGCCGAGCTCGGCTCAGGCTCGGCTTAATCTCTAATGCGTAATATCGCGCGTTCACGGCGGGATGAGCAACGCCAATAAAACGAGACCGGGTGCATTGGCGTCCCGCCGCCGCCGCGCGTCCCGCCGCCACCGCCGCCGCGTTCGAGTGCCCCGGCGCGGTCAATGATTTTGTAATCGCGATCGGCGATCGTGGAAAAAAAAATATATATATATATATGTACATAGCTTGCAATTTTATTAATTCCGCATCTGTCGCAGCGGCGCGTAGCCGCGCGCGTAGCGTGAGCCGTTCGATAAAGTCCGCGGAGCGCTCGCGAGCATTACGAGCTCCGTAATAACGACGTGTTGTCCCTGCATGAGGCGTTTTTTCACGAGCCGATCGAAAACGTATCGAGCGATGTGCTCGCATGCGAGACGGATGCAAGCGAGTTCGAAGTCAGCTGATTCTTGTACGAGGCACTCGTCGAGAACGTCGCCCTTTCTCGATTGTCGCGATTGTAAAGTGGCCATGTCGGCGACGTCTCCTCAATTCGCGGTTTCGAATTCAAGGCGCGAGAAATGATCGTTAATCATTTTTATGTGAGTCTCTCGTTAACGAAGAAAGCGAGAAATCTATCGACGCGAGATGCTACCTTTGACCGATGCCGCGTCGCGTAAAATCAGTTTTCGCGTAAGCGCGGTGCCTTTCTTCTCTTCTTTCTACCTGTACTTGTCGTCTTCGTGATATCATGGTATCTAATCGCTGAGCAGAAAGAGACAGAGAGAAGGAGAGTTCTTGGCGTCATTCGGATTATCGACGATGCATTTACAGAGACATCGACGACGTTGCCGATGAGGAGGATCTATGGTTTCGCAGGTTTCGAGGCAGAAAGAAAAGGATGAAGGGAGAAAGAAAACATCTCGCAAAGGGCAAAAAGTGCTGATCGATTCGAATTGCAAGAAAGACGCGTTATCAATCTCGTCGGGTATGGGATGAGTACGCGCAGAGAAAAGCAGAGAAAGCAAAGAAAAAGAGAAGGAGAGAGAAGACGCAGGTGTGTCCGTTATGAAAAAGTCGCAAACTTTTATTACGGTGTTGGCGAGGGAGAAAGAAAGAGAGAGAGAAATGAGAAGAGTGACCCAGAAAGTGAGACCGTCTCGGATACCACGCTGTGAATCCTCGTATTCACAGCGACAAGTACGAGTCACGTCTCGGAAAATCTCGGCGCTAAGGTTGCGCTAACGAGAACGTACGAAAGCTGCGAGAGTCGTTGAGAAGTAAGAATACAGTTTATAGGCTTATACGCGGAGAAGAACGCGGAACGAACGCCGCATCGAAAGCAGGAACAGAGGAAGGCGGCAAGGGACGAAGAAAGAAACAGAGAGAGAGAGAGAGAGAGAGAGAGAGAGAGAAAGGGCGGACGAGGTGCGTAGTTATCTCCTTGACGGGGTACAAAGGCAAACGTAATAAACGGGGAGCAGATACGGGCTGCTGCAAAAATATGGTGTCGCGCAAAGAGATTGCGCGCCGGGACGGACAAGCGGGCAGTAATAAAGAGCGCGACGAGAGATACGCGCGAGCGTCTTAATAGAAACGATCACGTCGTTACGCCATTCATCCGCGCCACCACGCTGATAAGCGAGAGAGCAAGAGAGAGAGGAAGAGATGCGACGTAAGAAAAATGCCGAACAAAGCGGCGATCCTGGGACAGAGCCTGCAGAGGCGGAACGGAGCGCAGCACAAAGCGGAGCGTCCGTTATAATGATCGGATGCGTTCTCGCGGAGCCAATATCGCGACGCGGCGCGACAAGCGCGAGCGGCACTTTTCAGGGAGGCGTTAGAACGCGGAGCCGTTGAAACGAGGCTCTTGATCAAAGCGCGGTATGCGCCGATTTCCACGCTCATCGTGAAAATCAAGCATGTCTCGCGTCGTCCGCGATGACGCGAGACATGCTTGAAGGAGAAAACGAGATGGAACGCCGCGTTACGCAATCACCATTTCCGAAGCGGTTCGATTTCGAAGCGAGGAAAGACAGCAGGAAAGTTTCCTTCGGAAGAACCGGAAAAGCCGAACGGAGGGAAACGAGGTCGTTCGCGGATATCCTCCCAAAGTTTTGCATCATGTTGCACGGTATGTGCAACGATATCAAACGAATGCTAGTTCTCCGGAACGTTTCGGAAATAGAGCATCGCGTCGAGCTATCGCGCGGGGAAAGCAGGATTAATATTCATAGAATACGATCATTTCGGCGCGATACTCTCGAGCGATTCGAATCGGACTTGGAAAGCCGAGGATCTCTTGCGACGTGAACGCGCATCTATAACTTGTTTTATTTTTTATGTGCATTATGTATCCGCTTTACTACGACATTCATAATATTGCTTTGCTATTTTTCCTCGGTTCAGTATCGCTTTTATATCTTTCGCTGCGCATGATGACTGCGTCATCAGTGAAAATTTTTAATTCAATGTTAAACGAGAGCCCAGAAGCTTTCGGGCAGTTCTCGCAACAGACTCGAGGAAAAATTCTGCGAACGTGAACGATGTTGCGCCAATTTTTGCCGAGAAGCGCGAGAAAGTCGAAATTAAACATTCATCGCACGGCCCGTTGCGCGTTAATGACCGAGAAAAAAACGCGGTAACATACGGCGAACGGGATGCAGCAAAGAATCGTCCGCGGAGAGCATTCGCAGATGAACCTGCGAGAGAAAAGAGAAGAGAAGAGAAGAGAAGAGAAGGGACAGAGGTGGAAAAAAAGAGGGAAAAAGGACAGAGAAATAATTATAACATTATTCGCAGGGGTGTTGCACTGTGCGGTCGGCACAACGAGGGAGAAAAGGGGAAAGGGGGGAAGGGAAAAAGAGAGAAACGGGGACGGAAAGAACATCGGCGCGGCGGTCGCTAAACAGAACAACGAGCGTGTGAAAGGAAGAACGAGCGCGGCAAACGCGGAAAGGAAGCCCTCCTTAATAAAAGACAAGGGAATATCAGCGGCCTCACGCCTGGCCGTGACAACGACATCCGCATCCCATTCGCTCCAGCGTCCTTTGAGCGAGAAGCCATCGCTCCACCCTCACCGCCCGCCTGCATCCCCTTCCGCGTGATCCAACCCTCCTGGATCCCGGCGCGATCCGACAGTAGCGGCAAGGGGAGATTATATTCCGTTGCGTCGTCTCTCTCGGCTCTTCCGCATCGCCCCCTCGTGTACACTCTCGACTAAACGGGCCATTTCATCATCGCGCGCGGTGCTCCGGACGCTTCCATTTCCCGCTCTCGATTCTTTCCTCGTTTCTATAATATCTTAATCGTTCTCGGGAAGCTGAGGCGACGCGAGGCGAGATCCGGATTTACGATCGCGAGAAACGAGCGTTCATCGAATCGATCTACAAAAATCGCGGTTTGCTTCACGGACTTGACTCGCGATCGACTATCGAACTGGGATCCTTCGATTTATCCAAGTATTCTTAGCTCTTGTGTTCGATTCTTGATACAACTGGACAAGATACGACCTTACGTCGTGTAGTTCAGCAGATGTACACGATTAAAGCGTATAAACAAACACACATGCACGCATACGAGTACATCCAAATTACAATTCGATAGAATAATTACATAATTGTTTCTCGCAAATGGACACATACACGTACGTATGCGTATTTTGGCGTAACGTTGGCTCGAGGAAAGCTCTTTCGGGTAATGTCATGCGGCAAAATCCAAAAATAATAACTTCTCGCAGCGGCTTTCGTCGCGCGAGAGCCGTAAACGCCTTCCGCGCGCGACTCATAAAGTCGAGCGTAACGTCGTCCTTCGAGTTATAGATACCGGTCCATACTTCTTCCCGTTCTCGCAACTCTCCGCTATCTCGGAGCAACTTCCACGCACGATTCACGAAATATGCCCACGCTCGGGTCTCTATTTCAGGAGTGGCTGGAGCTCACCGGAGAAACAGTTTGCGGTTACGCGCGTCGGTACGTGCGCCGGTATTAAGGGCACGCGAGAGAAATGGATATACATGAGGCCAGACGACGAAGGCAGAGAAGGGGAAGAGAGAGAGAGAGAGAGAGAGAGAGATATCGATGCACGCGCGTGACCCCGATTCGAATTCGCCCGAAACGCGAATCCCCCTCCCTCCCAGTGTCGATGCTTCCGGGCGGCGCTCGGAAAATAATTAGAGCCATCGAGTTCCGGCGCGCCTCTTCTAACGAAGGGCCTCCCTTCGGCGGTGCGACAGAGATCGCGCGATCTCGTCGCGCGGAATGTTAATCGCCTGCAATTACGGGGTTGCGATTGCATCCCCAGAGAGGGACGGAGGGACGGGGGAGGGAGGACCCGGCGGTGGAAAAACGACGGAGCAAGATGCGAACGGGGAGATTTACACGCGCGTCCGTGTCACCTTGCGTGATCCCGCCTCAAGTAAACGGATAAACGCGGATGCGAGCGGTGCATCTTCCCCTCCCATCTCCCCCCGCGCAACTCGCGCGCGGAAACGTTACTCTGACAGATCTCGCCGAGATTACGCCCGTACGAGTGCAACGGAGGAGCGCGATGCGCGTGCAATCTGATTATTATCGCGAGAAGATTCAACTACGTTTGATCAAGCGATTAATCGTTGCAGCGATTTCTGACCTGCGATCGGTCGGACCTATGATCACCTAGCATTGTTCTTTCTTTTTTTTTCTTTTTTTTATTTATTTGCAAGAAATGCGTAACTGTGAGCACATTCACGCGTATGCGACAAGTCAATCTAGATGGAATCTCGTTCCTGCCTTTCCGTCACATTTAATTTCATCGCGGATGTTTTTATCATATATTTCATTTATTTTTCATTCCACCGTGGCTTGAATTATTCTGTCGAAAATTTAACGTCGAATAATAGACGTTGCTGTAAGCTTCGAAAAAGAGAGAGAGAGAGAGAGAGAGAGAGAGAGAGAGAGAGAGAGAGAACAAAAAATAACGAGAAAAACAAAAAAAAAGGACATTTCATTTGAGAGCATTGAAACTTTCATCGTATTTCCGATGAGCGTAATATATTCCATATATTTCATTCGTGCCGTAAGTCGCAGCCTGCGCAATTATCGGATTGCGCAAGATTGAGACCTTCTGCTCGTTGACCGTGAATTCCATTTATCGGCCATTCCGCGATCATCCGCCTCTTAGCATGATAATATCGAGGGCGGCGATCCCACAAAGGCAGAAAATGCAATAGCGCGCGGAGGGCCAAAGTTTAGCGCGCGGCCTCATTTACAGGACGCATAAAAGCAATATTATTAGAATTTCCTCTCCCGCAAAATTGCAGTTAAATTATGCAATCGCTCGTGCATCAGCGGCGCCACTATCGCAGGCAACCTGACGAGAATCTTCAAAGGGATACCGACGCGCGAACGCTGCTGATATCCGGACTCGTTAGACGGCGGCGAAACACCGCGTGAAACTTGAGCAACAACCAAGGGCCGGTGTTCTCGATTATAACTAATTCTAAGCAAGTAACGAGGCCGATCGATGAATCCACCGATGCCTACGACCTCGTCTCGCGGCGAGCGATCTCGCTAGACTAGATCGCGATTCCCTTGCAGGAGGGCGACGACTTACTTGTCGCGCAGGATACATCGATGAGTAGCGCGATCGAGAGTAATCCAACCGCTGGCAGGAGCGTGGTCAGGAAGAACGATCTCGAGCCCATCACGGCATCACTACCGATCAGCAGCCGGTGCGCTCAGTAATCCTCCGCCGGGTGTATCACGGCGTGGAGCCCTCGGCGACGCGAAGGACTCGTCCCTTGCCAGCACTGAGCCCGTGGATCTCACTGTCAGCCGCGCGACGAAAACGTCCGGCTGTCATCCGCACCGAAGAGTCCCCGTTCACGAGAGCACCACCACCACCAGCACCAGCACCACCAGCACCACCAGCACTGTTACCGCCTGCACCAGCGCGATCGCCGGGAATGCGCCGGCAGAGCGCGACTCAGCATCGGCGGTTCAGCAATGCCGCGCGACGAGGTCGTGCCCTCTCGTCGGCTGGCCAGCGACGGGACCGGATGTCAATCCGTCGTCCGCGTCGCGCATCATCCCCTCACCGCGGACCTTCAGTTTCCCCCGCGCCCCTACCGCTTTCGCGCGGACCACGTGGAGAGCCGCGAATCGAGGGAATCTGCAATTTCACGTCCGTGAAGCGAAGAGATCGAGCCGGCCGGCTTCCGCGACGCGGAATTGCGGAATCGCGGACGAAGCTCGAGGAGCCTCCCTCCGCGATGGCTGGCGGGAGGAAATAGAGCGGATTCTCCGCAAATAATCGCCCCGCGGAGAGATGAGATCGTGACGAATGGGACTCGCTTCGTTCGAGGCGTAGCGGACCGATTGATTCGCCGGTCGCGAAACGCGCGGGCCGATTATCGGACTTTGAGAGACGTCGGTTCCAATTCCCCCGGGCGTCATGTCGACACGGAGAACTTGTTAAACTTGAACGTGGAAGCGCCCTCGCAAACGACGCGACTCAAATCATGGCGCGCGCATCCGCGGGGAAAGAGCTCGCCGATCATGTAATTCGCGAATTATCGACGGCCGGATTTATTCTTTGCGATAAACTCGCGCGCTCGCCCTTCCGGATTGTCGGAGCGGCGTGACATTGTTTACGCGGAAATGCATTGCACGCGGAATGTGTAAACCACGGCTTTAAACAACTACGCTCCACCAACCTCTCTCTCTCTCTCTCTCTCTCTCTCTCTCTCTCTCTCTCTCTCTCTCTCTCTCTCTCTCTCTCTATGATAATAAATCGAATGATCGCAATGCCTGCCCGACAATGAGAAAGCATGATCGCAATAACGTCCTCGATTATCGCGACTTACGTATTCGCCGTGTTTTTCATCCGATACATCGATAATATCACATCGAAAATTTGTTTGTTACGAGCTGTTTGCTTTGTTGAAGCGAACGTGCTATTTGCGCTGATTGTAACGCGCGCGCGTATGCATAACGACCGTCTAAATCCGCGGCGAACGCGCGCATACGTAATACCTCGCGATCATCGCCATTGTGCCTGATAGCGACGCGTTTTGCTCGTTTCTCGCTAACGGGAATTTTGCCGTCTGCCATGTGGAATCACTCGTCGATCGCGACCACTGATTCACTGACTCGCGGCGACCAACTCGTCGCGTTCATAGAAACGCCCTCGCGGAAAATTACGCGCCTCGCTCGCGAAAATGCGAACGCAGCACGGATCGTTTAACGCTTCCGCTTTGCTGTTCGAATCGCGATGGCTTAAGCGATTAATCGCGATAGCTCGAATAATTTTCGAGCCGTCGAATCAGCGAAAGCCGCCCCTTCGAAGCGAGCGGGTAATTCGAAAGTACGCGCTATTCATATTGGACAGCGCATAAATCATCCTCGCATTTCGCGCAAACGGACGGCCTTTTAAATTGATCGTTCTGGCGGGTCGGTCGTACTCGTAGATTGATACATCGATACGCGCTCGGCATGCCCGCGGATGTTGAAAAAGTCGGCCATAAATTATCGTTTCCTGATAACCGCGTTGATACGCGGCGCGCGCGCGCGCGCGCGTGTAAATTGAGATCCGCGTAATTAGGATAATGCACGGCGAAACGACGATCGATCGCGAGTCGCGATATCGCGTTGCCCGAAAAATTATCAAATTACGATCATCGTAATTCAGCGCATTCAAGCGCTTCGCGCACCGGCTCCGGATCTATTCCTCTTCGCTCCTCTCCGCCATCTGGAGCGAAGCGCCGATTTTCGTCGCACATCGCGGAACAACGGACGCTGCATCGAAAGTTGTGCGCTCTCGTTTGCGCCGTTTGTGAAATTAGCGCGCACGTTACTCGTGTAACTTTCCTCGTGTTCTCGCTTGTACGCGATGACGAGCGTTCCGACGTGCAAATGTTGATATTTGATATTAGGGACGGCGGAAGACCGCCGCTTGTCCGTAGGACGATGCGGATATCCAGGACTTACGGAAGTGGGTCACGACGAGTATTTAGGCAGCCAGCTACGTATTCTGATATCGGTTTATTCCCACCTGTAATCACCGGCCCGCAAACCGGGTACACAAAGTCCCTCGTGCATATGCATAGCCCGACCCGCTTTGTCCCGACGACCCTTTCGTCGTTTCTCGCGAGCGTGTTGTTTCCGCGCTATGATTGTTCCGTGCTAGTCGTGTGCCGATGCAAGGGCACACTCGCCTCCTCTCTCGCTCTGTCCCGCTTGCCGCCACCCTGCCGGAGATAAAATCGCGCGCATGTACCGAAAAAGGGAAAGATAAATATCCGATCGACGAAGAGTGACAACTCGTGTGCGCGCGTTGGACATTTATTTTAAGAACAAGCTGCGCATCAGCCACTAGCGAGTTGCGCTCTTACTCTCTCTCTCTCTCTCTCTCTCTCTCTCTCTCTCTCTCTCTCTCTCTCTCTCTCT